>CM059877.1:14627710-14888747 GCA_030490815.1 Acer saccharum | reverse complement strand
CAGGTGACATCGACTGGTGCAGAAAAAAAATACTTCAACCACAGACGCGCCATGTGGTAGCATCTTAAAAAAAAATGACCATTGACGCCACATTGGAAAAAAAAAAATAAAAAAAATTCAATCAATCAGACGCTGCCACGTGGCAGGTCTTTGAAAAATAGCGTTGATAGCGACCATGGGAAAATATATATATATATATATATAATATATATATATTATAATCTATATATATATATATAGCATATATCTATATATAGATATATATATATATATGACCAATACTGACTACATGGGCAGAAGGTTTGAAAAAAATTAAAATTGGCCGTTGGGCAGTCATCAGACGACCGTTCTGATGACCCTAACGGCCAGTTAAATTTTTTTTTTCTTATATTTTTTTATTGCAAAGCCAATCCTTCTACTATACTATAATACCCCTAAACACTTCATTTTTCTTCACACCACTCTCATTCTCTCAACTTATCTCAATCTCTCTCATCTCAAATTCTCAATTCTTCTACATTACAATTTCTTTGAGTTCTCATCATATAAATTATTATTCTATTTTTTAGAGCATACATATTTATTTTATATTTTACCATCTAGTATATATATTTTTTACACTAATTATAACAATATATTTTTTTCAATCCTATATTTTTTTTACTTGCTACCACTATTATTTCAACATATTACTTTTCATTCATATATAATTTATATTATATATATATATATATATATATATATATATATATTTTTATTGCTTACACTCTTATTCCAACAATATATTTTTTCAATCATCTATTTTTTTTTACTTTGTACCATTTATTCCAACAATATTTTGTTTATATATATCTAATTTTATTCTATTTAATTTTTCAATGGCAAGTGGGGGAGATGGTTCAAGAAATGTGAATAGAGGGAAAGGGTCACATGCAAAAACCTGTTGGAAAACATGGTGATGCTGTCAATTACGACTATTGACTTTTCACCAGTTTATTCAAGATCGATTTGGATCCGATCTACCTTCTACTCCTAATCCCCTCTAATAATTCCCGAGTTCGAACGGACTCGACCCCGCTCGATAATACCCCCAATACTAATGAAAATGTATCTAACCCCACCTTCGGGATGTCGGATGATTTTTTTTACAGGTAAAGTGAAGAAGAAAAGCTAACGAAGTCCGAACTCTTCAAAGTGCATATGAAGAAACCAAGTTAGATGATGGAGCAAACCATATCCAGTGCAATTACTGCACCAGAACATACATTGTTGGAAGAAACTTCGGATAGGGCACGTCTGGACCCATGTCAAAAGAAACTACATGTCCGAATACGCGAGGGCGAATAACCAAGCCCAAATCACCAGGTACGCAACCTTTATAATCAAGTATTTCATTACAGTCTGAAAAAAAATAGAGAACAATTAGTAGTAATGGTTGCAACTGAACACTACTTTTGGGTTTTGTTTTGAGAAAGTAGATTTTGTTAATTATTGCCAAAATGCATTAAATCCTGCAATGCAACGTGTTCCTAGAACCACTCTCACACGACACTAAATGTCATTTACAAAAAAGAAAAAAACATATTGAAAACATTTTTTTCTGAATTTTAAGGTCAGTGTTTCCGTATGTGCCGACATATGTACGACAATTTTGGTAGTCATTCATATTGGGTGTCACAGTATTATAGGACAATGACTGGGACATGCAAAAAGAATTATTGCATTTCGTGTTTTCGATGACTCGCATTCAGCTCAAAATATTTTTGACTCCTTAAAATCATTTTCAAGAGTATAATATCCTAAAAATTTTTTTGCTATTGGCTTTGATAATACTGAGCAATATCGCATCTATCCTTGTAAGGATTTGTGCAATCCCTATTTTGGGGTAAATTTTCATCAATGTTGTGCAGCAATGTTTAAATTTATGTGTTCAAGCGGATTAACAGAGCTTTTCTACTTTATTAGACCAATTAGAGATAGTATTAACTATATTTGGAGGCATAACAAAAACATGAATCAATGGTTTAAATATTGCTCTTTGAATAATATGCGTCCTAAAAATTTTCGGGATTACACTCGTTGGAATTCAAACTTATAAGTTTCGTGAAAAGGTTGAATATAGGATTTATAGTTTATTTATTAATTAAAACGTCCTTCAATTTCTCTTCAATGACCCATTGGGAGGATGTATAAAAATTATTAAATTGTTACGTGTTTTAATGAGCTACAAATGCTTTATCTGGTGTTACTATCCATACTTATTTATTTCTTATTCAAAGTGTAATATTGCTGGTGCATTATGATTGTGAATTTGATGTTCAATTGAGCATAGCTGCCATGAAAACAAAATGGGTTTCGTATTATGGGGAGATTCCAAATATTTACTTGCTTGCACAGTGTTTTGATCCACGCTTTAAATTAGATTGTTGCAGGATTATTTAACGATATTACAAATATTTAGGATTAGATGTGATATCTTGATTGTTGTGATAGTTAAGACTTTGCTTATGAATTATATGATGAATATCTTAAAATGTTTGGCCAGTCTTTGAACGTGCCGGTTTCACACCCACCCACATAGCAAAATTTCAATTAGGGGGTTAGGGAATTGACTATTTTCCCAAAGATCCAAAAAATTATGAACATCTTTTTCATCTTAATCAGTCTTTGAGCTTGACCAGTATTTAGAAGACACTATCTATTTCCAGATGAAAAATTTAGTCTCCAAGATTGGTGGAAGAGTCATCATAGGATTTTCAATTTGGCTATTATGCCAAACAAATTCTTGGAACACCGATTTCTACAGTTGACGTGGAACACGAATTAGTGCAGGTGGAATATATTATGGCCCAAGACGGTCGGCTATGTCTCCACAATCACTTGAAATCCAGGGTGTGTGATGATTGGACAAATGCAAAATATAGACAACAAGACTCCAGCCGGATATAGTGAACGATTCTTCGAAGATGACCAAACCATGGGAACGGAAGGCGCGATAGATTCTGTTCCAACTTCCAACCGCCAACACCGAGCAACTAATTAAAGGTAAAAGAATACGTGGCTTTTGATTCCTCACATTAGTGGAGGATACGTAGGCAGCTTAATTGTGGTAAAAATTAAGTACAAGGACGGTATTTATTTTATTTTTTAAAAAATTTAATTTGTTACATGTAATATTGTATATTTGAATCAAGCCTAATGGCCAATTTGTAAGATATCTATATATATATAATATAATAGATATATAATATTTTTGTGAATTGTAAAGTTGTATTTATTAATAAATGTCAATTTCTTTTCTTTAAACTTTGTGAAATACTTAAATTCCTCAATGAAAATATTTGTAAATGTTTTTTTTTTACAACTTTATGATTTATATTAAATAATACAAGATTTTATTATTATTGTCAAGATTTATATTACAAATTATGTCAATTAAAAATCTTATCAAAAAAATCAAAAAAAAAAAAAAAAAAAAAAACCGAAACCGAAACGGGCCAAACTGAAACCGAAAAACCACCGGTTACAAACCGGTCACCAAACCGGGTTTTTCAGTTCGGTTTCGTTTATGTTTTGGGGCCATACCGAACCGAAACGGAACGGAACCGAACGGGCACCACTAATCTGGATGCCACCCAAATGCATTGGCTTCTTAATTCTTACGATTTTCTGGCAGCAATGCTTGTCTTGCAAGTCTTGATCATGAAGGTGGTTTTATCCTCTATTGGACTGGCATGATTCTCCATGAGTATCCTTCAAAAAGCACACGTGTTGTATTTATCTCTATGTTCTTGATTCGTTGCAAGTCGGAAACCTTCTTGGACAACAAAGTCGTAGTACTGCCTAAAGTGGTACAGTCTTGAAAAGCTGAAGACGCCAAATTAATCTCTACATCATTCGATGCCTTGAAAGGCCTCCTTTCTCATAGGAAGGTTGGCTAATGCCATTGTCATCTCACTTGAATCCAATCATGAAATCATGTCAATTAAAGCTTCATGCATTTGACAGTGCTAATCTCATGAATCTACTTCAGCATATGTATCAGAAGGCATATATGCATTACCAGAAGGCATATATGCTTACCAGCTTCTTCTTGATGATCTTTGTCCTCTTCAAAGCCATGGTTAATCTGTCTTTCATAAAATTTGAAGGGATAATCTCTTCAGAATCCTCTTCATTTGACTTATCACCAAAAAAATGGATGTGGTGCAGCAGTGTCTTCACATCGAAGAAATATCATATATCTCATTGGATTTCTTCCATTACTGGATGATGATGACGAAGCAAGTGATAGTTCTGATGAATATTATGTAACTCAGCGAGCATCTATAAAGGTACAGAGCGATCCACTCTAATGTGAAATTTTGCGAGCTTCAAAGATGCGAAGACATGTTGCAGATCCTTATCCTCTTTCACTACCATATATTGCCCACTCCAAGGTAAATAACCTCTGTTTTGAAAGACTCAGTGGGATCAGGAATCGAAACTGCAGCAACTCATGTAAACATCTGCCAAAAGGGACTCCAAAGTGTATTTGCTGGGTTTGAAATGAGAAATTCTACTGGCATTAATTGTGAAGTCAACCATTATGTAACCTGAAAATAACATAACAAACAAAGGATTTCAAGTTCTATTGCCACCACATAAGTGACTTATAGTCTTTGCAAAGTTATTGCACTTGTAGTGTTAAATAATCAAGATGAAAACTAATACACTTGTTATGCTATAATAAATTCAAGATGCTATAATCCACTAATTATAATAAATAAATTATATGTTAAATATGGAAGATATATATATTGAAACTAGATAACTTATTAAAAAACAATAGAATCAATATAGAGTACCAAGTCATATTGGCCAAACTACAAAGCTAATCAGGAAATATATAACCTAAAATAAACATATTGAAAACCCCTAATCAAAACCCTAATTTCAAAACAATAATTATGATTGAAACCATGAACCATGAACCATAAACCATGAATTCAAAAAAATCACTTCATCATCAACACATAACTACAAATAGGAACTAACAAAAGTAAAATAATACAATGCTTGCATAAAAGAGTTGACCACAATGCATATCTACATTACAAACATATTTGTTACGTTTTACTGTTTTAGAAGGATACCTTTAATGCATGTCATGGAAACCTAAAGCAAATGAATAGATGATGAAAAATGTAACCTATATTCAGAGAAGTGTATCATACCTTATTACCAACGTCTTCTCGTTACAAACCGTGACTAAGTAACTTCAGATGAGTAGTAAGTAGTTTCCAGAGAGCAAAATGATATACCCACAAGTTATATGTTGATGGATTGAAAAAAAAAAAAAAAACAATAGTGGGCAAAGGAATATACCTTTTTTTTTTTTTTTTGAGTGCCAAAATGAGGCACGAGGCACGCAAAAGGCGTCAATTCTCTGGGATGGAGTCTTGGAACAGAGTTAGATGATGAGACATTAAGGTGAATGAAGTTAGATGACGAGACATTATAGAGGCTACTCAGAGTCCTTTTTTTTTTTTTTTTTTGGTTTAATAGAAAGTTTATTAATTTAAAATACATTTGATTTGAAATAATTATTATTTAAGTTTTATTATATTCATTTATTGTTTATATATACAAAAGGACAACATTGCTCTTTCTCCATGATAGACAAACGGTGGTCAACTGTGAGTCAACATGTCAAGAGGGTGCGAGTATCATTATGATTTTTACATGGGTTTCTGTGTTATTATAAATATAACTAGGGTAAGTTTGTGTAATTCCCCTTTGAAATAATTATCCTTATTTTACTGATCCACTTTATAATGGATATGAAGCAATATGAAGTAGGGATGTCAAAATTACCCATTGGTCCGGGGACCTGTGGAGACTCGACCCGTTAGGGGTGGTTTTAACCGTACCATTTAAGTCGTGGTATGGGGTTAGTATTTTTTTCAATCCTCGATTAATTTCGGTATGGTTACGGGATTTCAAGTCCCCGCCCCGCACCGCATCGCACCGTACCGTACCCGTACCTGCTATATATATAACATAATTTTCCCTCATATTTTTCCTTCCCACAAACATAATTTTCCCTCCCTTTTTCCCTCCATTGAAACCCTACTCCATTCATATCATTATATATAATATACCCCTCACACTATTATTTTCATATTATTCAATACTATTTATATGATACTTATCAAAAAGTCATAAAAAAATATATTAATGGAATGAGGATGGTATGGGGTAAAAAACCGATCACCTAATGGGGAATCCCGTACTCGCACCGTTTATTTTAAGGTGGGTATTCTTCGGGATGGTATTTCTCATACAAATTGGTATTGGGCATGGTAATGGAAAACTCGTCCCCGACCTATACTATTGACATCCCTAATATGAAGCAATCTATGGTGACAACAAAATTACAATGATTGAGATGAAATTTTCATCATATTTGTAGATTATACAATATTTAAATAATTTATTTTATAATAATTTTGTGAGGTCACTCAGCGAATCTCCTCTTGTCATAGCATGGGTTGTAAATTTGAATTGACAATTTATACGTATAGAAAATACTTAACAATAATATACGAATATACAAAACCAAGCAGTTGAAGCAGTGAACAGTATGAGAAGATGAGGATGACACTCCTCCTCCACCACAACACTCCATTTTCACTCCTCACTCTCCCCTCACCATCTCCAACTCTAAAACCAACCACCGTCGTCTGTACAATCAACAACAACAACAACAACAATTGGGCCAAGAAAGCACTAGTCAATCTTCTAACCGGAGCTCTCTCATTCAATCTTCTGCTCTCTTCACCTTCTTCGCTTGCTCTAGAATCCCCCTCCGCAACACAAACACTGACGCCTCCTGCTCCCGCCGTTTCTCTCTACGACGATTGTCGTCAAGGAGACGACGCAGAACCACCGGAGGAGGCCGACAAGGAACCTCAAACGCTCACTAACGAAGGAATTGTAGAGGAAGCTTGGCAGATTGTTAATGACAGCTTTCTCGATTCCGCGAGCCATCGCTGGACTCCCGAAAATTGGCTGGTAATAAATCAGTAATTTTTATGTTTGCTTGTGTGTTGTTAACGTGTATTATTCGAGTATTAAGTGAATTTGAAGAAGAAGAAATGCGATTGTTATAGCATTGAATATTTGTTATTGGCTCTTGATTGATGAAATGTTGTATATTTGAATTATCCATTTGTTGGTACATGTAACAGGATTTTTGTTGTTTTGGATTTCAGAGAAAACGGGAAGATATTTTGACTACTTCGATTCAGACAAGATCGAAGGCGCATGATATGATTAGAAGAATGTTGGCCAGTTTGGGCGACCCTTATACCCGATTTCTTTCACCGGCTGAGGTAAACATGAACTTGTGTGGCTTCAAAATGATCGTTTGGATGACGAATTTGACAGTAGTTTTCATTTGAATTTACCATTTTTCACTACACTCTTAACATACCTAAAGACCAAATAGAATTTTGAGGGAATGACAAAATTTATCATGGCTCACTTTGAAGGGATGTATAGTGGAAAGAGAGTGAGACTTAATGTTAGTTTACTATTCTAACCATTCTGCTCACAATTGAAAAGCTGTGACTGTGTGACATACTAAGAATAACCTTTTATTCTGAATTTAAGGATATCGAATTGAATGTTGTCAGAGTACAATGAGTTTTTGTATTAATCGTTTATTTGCTTATCCCAATTATTACACGTTTGAAATTTTCACTGTTTGAAGAATCTGAGCAGGTTTCGCATCATATTCACTATTAGAACGAGACTTCTGAGTTCTTTCCAGAATCTAAAAGTTAGCTCTAGTAATGTTGTGATGTGTGCAATGAGGATTTTTCCTCTGGAAAGTTGAGATTTTCGAACATAATTACACAAGCCTTGACAAATTGAGTAGATTTTAGTGTTTTTTATTTTTAATTATTATTTTTTACTCGACCATTATCCTTTTTTTTTCTTCTTAAATTTTATAATGAGATAGTCCTCATTTTATGATCCATGGAGAAATCCTTTATTTGGCTGATTGTATTTTACTTGTTGTAGTTGTCCCTATTGTCTTATATTATTTCTTATTTTTATTTGTTTGCATGTCTTTACATGAAGTGTTATCAGTTATCACATTCTTGTGCACCATGTTCTTTGGCTTACTTTCTTTTTATTTCTGACCATCATATCCAGTCATCTACTGGCAGACCTTTCAGTTTCTTATTAAATTGTATATATCACTTTTGTTGCTGTTGAAAGTTCTCCAAGATGGCGAGGTATGACATGACTGGTATTGGGATAAATCTTAGGGAAGTTCCAGACAATAAAGGAGGTGTAAAACTGAAGGTACTAGGACTCATACTAGATGGCCCTGCACATACTGCTGGTGTGAGACAGGTAATTTAGCCAAAGCTACAGTTGCAATTTGTCTATGAAAAATGATCTCTGGTTCACTGAAAAATGGATTACCTCCGGTGGTTTTCAACTTCATTTTTAGTGTGCTTACCCAAGTGCTAATTGTACAATGATGTTTCTAGGTGCATATATCTTTACAATGGGTTTGATTTTGGTAATTAATTGTGTTTGTGGAATAACTTATCCACATGAACATTAATGTAGCTGAAGAGAAGCAGAAATGCAACTGAATTGTGTTACAAGGGTGGAGGATTTAAAGTATAAGATCTCTCAAACAACCTTTTTTTAAAAAAAAAAAATCACTTTAGACATGTATGGATATGTGTCTGTGTATTCGGTTATGCAAGTGAAAGGGATCAAGTACATGCATATTTGATTATCTTGTTTATCTCTATAATCATTCATAACTGTCTTCAACTAATGTCAGCTTCTACAGTATAATCCTGTATTCCAAATCCAAATATCTTAATGTATTGACATCAGCATTCAAAAATATAAGCCATTTAGTTCTGAAGCAGTTCTTTTTCTAATGGGTGAGCTGTGATCCCCCTCTCTTTTTCCTTACATAAATCCTGTCACACATGCAGTTTGAACTGCAAGCTTTCATTATTTATCTGCATTTGCTTCTTACTTAATTCCATCTAGACAATAGTGCATCTGAAGATGCCCGTTTGTGTGTATGTCTATGTTTCATGTAATTGTGTATTTGTTACTAATATAGATGAGTTTTATGTGATACATAATTTGTTACCTCATTCATCATTTTCTTGACAGGGTGATGAAGTCTTAGCTGTCAATGGTGTGGATGTGAGAGGGAAATCTGCTTTTGAAGTGTCATCTCTGTTGCAAGGTCCCAATGAAACATTTGTGACAATTGAGGTTGTGATTTTATATTGGCTCTGAAATCAGAGTATTTCTATGTCCTGTTCTGTTGTATCTCTTTTTAGTGGTGGTTGAGAATTCAATACTGTGAATTTCAGGTCAAGCATGGCAATTGTGGACCTATTCAATCACTAGAAGTACAGAGACAACTTGTTGCTCGAACCCCAGTATTTTACCGACTGGAACAAATAGACAATGGCACCACTTCTGTTGGGTATATACGCCTAAAGGAGTTCAATGCATTGGCTAGAAAAGATTTGGTCACTGGTAAATGTCCATTTAATGTCAGTAATAATAAATTATTTTTAGTGTACTTTGTAAAAAGCTTTTGAATCTGTGAGAATTAAAATTGACAATATAGAGCCTAATTCCATATCTCAAATTGACGATCCGTGATTTAAATTTGTTGAAATGAAATTGACAAAGTACTCCAATTTTTTTTATTTTTTATTTTTTATTTTTTTTAAATAAGCTGCATTTTAATTTGAATTTTGCAGCCCTCTCTCTCTCTCTCTCTCCAGTCTCCACCCATCCTGTATTTAGTATCAATATCTGTTTTTCCAGCTTGGTTTCTTAGTGATTCTGATAAATTATTTATGCTCTCGGTAGGTTTCCTACTTTGTCTTAATATAACACAGAAAATATGACTCTTGCAGCAATGAAGCGACTTCAAGAGATGGGTGCTTCATATTTCATTCTGGATCTTAGAGATAATCTTGGCGGACTAGTTCAGGTATGATTGCTAAACTGATTGCTGTGTTGAGTTGCCATCTAAATATCTAATATGGTGGCTTGATGATAGTTAGTCTCTCCCTTTCTCTCCTACTTTTTTATGTGTGGGCTAAGCAGTTTGATGGCAAGTCACTCCCATTAACATGTGATTTTTGTTAGATTTTGACTGTTTGTTCATTATTGATATATTTGTACCTTTTCAAAAGACCATATAGTTTCGTTTTTCTATGGCAACCTTCAAACTACCGTAACCATAATTTTCAGTAAACGTTCTAACCATAATTAATTTACATTATCCCTCGAAGAACCTTAAAGTTCAAATGTGGGACAATTTTACATTAGTGACTGAGTTGTCTTCAACTAGTATAATTGAATAAGAAGTAGATTAGGTTTAGTCTAAGTATCCCCGCCGACACCAAGATAACTCCCTATCAATCTGGATACATTTGTCCTGTAGCCATTTTACTCTTTTGATTACTATTATTATTTTTATATTTTATAATGGGAAATAAATTTATTAGCAAAGAAAAACGTCACTGGAAAAGAGGTGGAGAAAGAAATGGAACCTTTCACAGTTAATTCTATTAGGTTATTTTGTTCCGCAAATTTAACTAGTGGACTGAATTCCCTAATAGATTATATTTCTCATCAATGTTACCCATAGAAACCCCTATCGAGGGATTAGTTAAGTGATTAAAAAAGTAATTTGCTATAATATAAAGGAGCACGATTCCAGTGGCCACCCTGCAGCATTTAACTCAACTAATTACCCTTGTGTTGTCACCTTCCATTAATCTCAAAAATTAATTATTATCTAAGGTAATACGAAAGAAATTATTTGCTCTTCAAATGGGAAGTTAGATATCCCTTTAATTTCCATAAATAATTACCTTACAGAAATTTTATTGTGCCATAGGACACCAACTGAATCGTATTTCTAAATATTAATTCTTGTACTTTATTATGGTTGAGTTTTATAGCTTTGTGAATTTGATCATAATCTTATTAATTGTTCCAGGCTGGAATTGAAATCGCCAAACTCTTTCTAAATGAAGGGGAGATGGTATGTTTACTCATAAGATTTTAACTTTCCAGATGCATAATTTTCTGTTCTTCTTTCATGTTATATTGTAGCAAATTTGTAGAAGTTTATAAATTTTCATGTCTTTCCATGCTCCTTGGGTCTTTCCATCAAACCCACCCTGATAGATGGTGGAGCATGTTGAAATGCGGAATACTTAAGTTATTGCTGTGGAGTTCTTTTCTTGGTCACCCATAGTTTCTTCTTTTCCTATATACATAAGCCATATAGTGTCCATATTATTACTGTTAGAAACAAACAATTTAAGCAACTGATTCTATCTAATCAGGATGACATGAGTTGCTTTTTCCTTTATTTGCTGTACTAAAGATTAATATGCTTGTAGAGCTATCATTACCCTTTTAGAATGACTTTGCATTATGTGATGCACATTTTTGAGTTCCACAACTCTTTTTTGAACCAAACCAGCTTGTATTCATATATATATATATATATATATTTATGAACAGTGACAGTTTTGAGTTCTGCAACTGACGTGTTGTCTTATGTTTTCTGCTGGTGATGTATATGAACAGATCACTTCTACTGTTGGAAGGGATCCTCGGTACCAAAACACTATTGTTACAGATACTGCACCATTGGTCAAAGCTCCTGTAATTGTATGTACTTCTACATATGAGATAAAATGATGATGTTCTTTTTGTTTCATCACTATATTAAAAGCTGGTTTCTTATTGTAACAATCCAAAAAATCTTCTATTTAAAAGGGTATTATTGTAAACCTGAGTTATCTTGTTGCCTATGAAAATATGATAACAAAAAGCTCAATTACCAAACTATCTGGAGTTCAGCATCTTCTTTTGTTTGATAAAATAGGCCAAGCTCAAGCTCAAAACTGAGTTTTCTAGAAAGTTGATTTCAAAATTCGAAGTAATTAATAGGCCCCTTTATGAAAGCGATGCATTAAGGTCCCAGTTGAAACTTCTGCAGCCTGTTCTTCTTAAACACAGTGGGTGAAAGAACAGTTGAAACAATCCTGAACCTACATTTGACATACTTACATTCTCGGTGTTTGCAAGCCTGGCTGACCGCCTGACTTAAAGTCAGATTTTAACTGGCTTGGCTTGTTAAGAAAATAAGTCTTAGATGGGCGAGTGAGCTTCTCTTACTTTGTTGGATTCGTTTGTGGGGTAAAAAAATCTATGCTTTCAAACTCAGTTTCATCTTGAAACCTAGTATGATTGGTTAATGTATTTTTGTTGAATGGGTATTATAAGTATGAAACATATAGTAACAAGTAAAACTGCATGCCTGTAAACTATGTTCTGAGCATTATTATAAGGCTTTTTGATTCCCTATGCAGGTTTTGGTGAATAAAAAAACAGCCAGTGCGAGTGAAATTGTGAGTAGCTTAGTTGACCAATATTGTTGTTTTATTTTACAACTTTTTACAATTTTAAAATCATGAATGGCATTTTCTCATTTCAGGTTGCCTCTGCACTTCATGATAACTGTAGAGCTGTTCTTGTGGGGGAAAGAACTTTTGGCAAGGTTCAAAATCAAATTCTACCTTGCATTTGCTGTCAATGTGATTGCATAATTATATATAATCTTATTATGTCATAGACCCGAGTATATCTAGAATCTCCTGTTTTTTAACTATTGAAAAAAAAAAATGGCATAGAACCACTTTTTTCATCTTGAATCATCTTGACTTATTTTCCACGTAACTGTATTGATTTTAGGGTTCCTTTTTTTTTGGTGTAGCAATTTATTTTGTCTGATTGTCCTAAATTGATTACTCTGCTTAATCGATTCAAAATCTGGGTATCATTTCATCAAGAATAATGCTTTTTTTGAATTACTATTATGTGACCCTTTTGGTAGATTGTTATTATAAGGCTTAAGGTTCAGTGATAATAAGGGGCACTCTTTTTAAACATTATGTTCTTAATCTTATGCCATAGTGCTTTTACAGGGTCTGATTCAATCCGTGTTTGAACTTCATGATGGATCTGGTGTGGTTGTCACCATTGGAAAGTATGTCACACCAAAATTTATGGACATAAATGGCAACGGAATTGAGCCTGATTATCGAAATTTCCCAGGTAAAGATCATCATAATGTGTTTTTCACTGAAATAAAATGGACCATATTTGATCAGAAGAATCCTCTCTATGCAGCTTGGAATGATGTCATCAAGCATCTTTCACAGTGCAATGTGCATAGGCAAGGTTAAGAAAACAAAGGTGGGCATGGTTTTTGTGTTTTCCGGTTATCGCTGTTTTTCCTTGCACATTTGCCCCGACTGCCGTGCTTTTCCAGAAAATTATGCCTATGAAAGAGAAGGACACTGTACAGGATGGACTAAATTTGATGGATATAAGAGTTGGAGTAGTTCTGGTTTTTCTGATTCAACACCAACTGCTTTAATACTGAAGAATCGTTTCCGACGACATAAATCAACTTAGACAGAATTGAAGGTAAGATTCAAATAGGACCATGGACTGAATTTGGAAACCGATTTACTACCATGAGAAACTTGCTTGTAAATTATGTTGATAGATAGACACTAGATAGTGTATGTTTATTTGCTTCAATTTTTACATTAAGAAAACGAAATTCATCATAGGCATATTACAATCCTTGGTTCGTCGACAATGTCCAATTGGTTTGAATTGATATAATTAAAATTTATGCCACACTCTCCATAAGCGAAACATCCCAAATGATTTTTTTAATTTATTTCAAACGATTATATATTGTATATTATCGCATTCTCTTGTCATCTACTAGCATAGAGTTATAAATCAACCCAACCGTCACATATATTAGAACTTTGGGGTTTTTCTTTGTTTGGATTTCGGAAAGTTATGTAATCCAACATTTTAAATTTATTTTTTTAGTATTTTTAATATCTGAAATGTTTTGTATACAATAATTGAAAACCATGTTCATGTTTTTATTTTGAAACAAACCATGTTGATGATTATAGAAGAGCTGAGAAAATGTGAAAATGTGTAAAAACAAAGAGCTCAGAAGGCAATCGTCATCTTGACACAGATGATGGTGATGGACCCTACCATCACGACATGCACGTATCTTCACAGTTCTTTCAATTAATTGCACCAGCCGGGAATCGAACCCGGGTCTGTACCGTGGCAGGGTACTATTCTACCACTAGACCACTGGTGCTTACTGATATAACAAACTTCTGGCATTTTATATAATATTAACTTTTTGATGATGATGACTCTAACACCCAAAAAATCCTATTTTCGTTTTGACAGAAAAGAAAAGGGGAAATTGCACAAACATACCCTAACGTTTCCCATTATGGCATAATATTCAACTAATGCCTTTAATTGCAGAAACAACCCCTCCTTTTAGTCAACTTTAGTTAAAAATAGCCATTGACCATGATTTTTTTTTGAAAGCCCAAAATTGCCCCTACACTTTATTACAAAAAAATCTTAATTGCCCTTTATTTAAAACATTATCTACTTTAAATTATTATAATATAAAAAATAAATACTAAACATAATCCTTTTTAAATTAAAAAAATTCAAAAATAATATATTAAAAATAAAACAATTTAAGAAAACGTTATTTTGAGAAAATACAATTTAATAATATATTAAAAACAAAACAAAAAAAAATGTTATTTTGAGAAAATATAATTTAAAATTATGCAAGTCCAATATGAATAGTGGTAATGTGTTACATATTTTTTAATTTTTTTGTTTTTATTATATTATTTTTGAATTTTTTTTTATTTAAAAAGGATTATGTTTAGTATTCTAAACACAAATATAAATAAAATCATCAAGATCAAATAAAAATATAATCATTTGTCATAATAAAATACAGAGGCATTGAAAATTTGTTCAATGTTCATCTCTATAAGACAAAATAATTTGACTCAATATAAATTACGCATTATATTTTGGTTCAAAAATTTAAAAAAAAAAAATACTAAACATAATCCTTTTTAAATAAAAAAAATATGTTTTAAATTTTAAAAATATGTAGTACATTACCACTATTCATATTGGACTTGCATAATTTTAAATTATATTTTCTCAAAATAACGTTTTTTTTTTTTTGTTTTTTTAATATTATTAAATTGTATTTTCTCAAAATAACGTTTTCTTAAATTATTTTGTTTTTAATATATTATTTTTGAATTTTTTTTTGATTTAAAAAGGATTATGTTTAGTATTTATTTTTTATATTCTAATAATTTAAAGTAGATAATGTTTTAAATAAAGGGCAATTTTGGGCTTTAAAAAAAAAATCATGGTCAATGGCTATTTTTAACTAAAGTTGACTAAAAGGAGGGGTTGTTTGTACAATTAAAGGCATTAGTTGAATATTATGCCATAATGGGAAACGTTAGGGTAAGTTTGTGCAATTTTCCCAAAAGAAAACATAGTTTTAGTCGATCATAGAATTTGACAATAAATTCTTTAAACCAGAACACTTGTTATTTTGAAGAGTAATGCTAGAGGACCCAAAAAATTGACCCAAATTTTGGACCCAAACCTATGTGGCAATATCACATGGGATCTTTGGGAAGAGTGACGTAGGCCCATGTTGTGTGTGATGTTGCCACATAGGTTTGGGTCCAAAATTTGGGTTACTTTTTTGGGTCCTCTAGCATTATTGTATTTTGAATAATGCAACCATGTTCAAAAATTTGCCAAAATGATGTAGCAACCATATTGATGGCGAGATGTCATATGTTGATGATGTAGTAGTCACAAATTAGGAGAAAAACTTGGATGGAACGGTTTCATTGATATGGCAATGGGACCGTCCAATCAAAATATGCCACATAATACTTTGAAAAATATATTTTTATACTCTCAATGTAAATAACACATTTTATTGCATTTATTCTATTCATTTCTCCTGTTTCATCTTCCCCTCTCCCTCTCTCTCTCCCTATATAAATATATATTTTTAATATATTAATCTATTGCATCCTTCTATTTATTTCACCCATTTCATCTTACTCTCCCCCTCCCCCTCTCTTCATTTTTTATATATTTATTTATTGTATTCATTCGGTTCACTCATTTCATCTTTATCTCTCTCTTTCTCTTGATTTTTTTTATAAATTTCAATGTATATATATATATATATATATATTTATTCATTTCATCTTCCTCCCTCTCTCGCTTGAATTCTTTCTCAATAAATCATTTATTCTATATTTTTGTTTTAATTCATCTCATGTATATTATATTCTCTAGATCATTCTATTTGATTGTTCAAGAAGTGGAGTGATGTCGCTCTATGGGCTAGGAGTTTTTTGCATTCATACACGCTTTTTTTTTTCTCTATGTAATTTAGTATATTGATTTCCTTATATATTGTTTTTATTCTTTATTTTTGGTGTTGTAGAGTTTTGATGCTGATGATTTATTGTTATATATCATGTAGATATGTTGATTAAGAGAACTATGCGATTTGCAGGAACCATATTATAGATCATCGTAAGTATTTTAATATTGTAATTTGTGCAAATCTTATCATGAATCGTTGTAAGTATTTTAATAATAATTTTGCTACCGTTGACCTTTTTTTTTATATTTTTTTTATTATTATCAAAATTGATAAATAATTTTATTGTTTAGTTAATGACGGGTAATTTTTGGAGGTTTACATAGATTTAGATTTGTTTTGCTGTTTTTGGTTTTATAGGCATATCGTGTCAAACTAATCAAGATGGTACTAATAGCTAGGAGTGTATCGGTTGGGTATGATTCAGAACCCTAAAAACTTTATCTTAATCGGTTATTAAATAGATTTTGATATGTTTTTGTGTGTGTGTGCGTGTGCGTGTGCGTGTGCGTGTGTGTGCTGATAACAATCTTCTTCTACTTACATACAGATCGTTGCAATCATGTCTTCAATTTAATCAAGATGGTACCATTAGTTAGGAGTGTATTTGTTGGGGTATGATTTAAAACCTTAAAAACTTTATCTTAATTGGTTCTTAAATATGATTTTTTTATATTTGTTTTTGTATATATTAATCACTGATAACAATCTTCATCTACTTAAAGATCGTTGCAATCATGTCTTCAATTTTCATTGTATCAGCTTATGGCTCAAAAGCTGATCAGTCAGCCTTTTAGGTTCACGTTACTAGAGTTTCTTTTATATTGATTTAGCATATATATTAAATCATTATTGTTGTAATATATTATTGATTTTATTTTTGATGTAAATTGGTTTCCATATTTTATTTTATTTTGTGTTAATTACCTAATGTTAAATTGATTGAATATTACCATTTATTGTATATAAGTGGCATCAATTTAATGTTACTAATAAACTGTTTATTTTTATCTATTTAATATTTATATAAAGTAGCATAGAATAGTGTTATATATATATATATATATATATATATATATATCAGTCTTTCTATTATCGGTTCAAACTGATATAAAATATATCAGTTCTTTGCATGTGGGCCATTAGATTTAAAAGATGCTTTGACAAGTACATACATCCAAGTCAAAGTATTTAAATCCAATGGCCCACATGCAAAGAACTGATATATCTTATATCAGTTCGAATTGATAATAGAAAAATTGTATATATATATATATATATATATATATATATATATAATTGATTGAATATTTATCTTTTGACTTTCTTTCTATAAAACCTATGTTCCATTTAATATGTATATATATATTTTTAATATTATTAATAGATATTTACATTTTGGCATTCTTCCTATTAAACCTATGTCCATTTATTTTCCATAATTGTTTTATTAATTATTTATCTTTTGGTATTCTTCATATTGAACATATTAATTCATGTGGCAAATTCACAATTAATGTCTATAAAATATATTTTTGTAATATTATTAATAAATATTTATCTTTTGGCGCTCTTCCTATTAAAATAGAGAAAAATAAATAAATACTATATTATTTAAATTTAAACATAGAAAATAACATTGTTTATTCAACAAATTCATATCTTTCGTGGCATGACTTTGGATCTTTCTTAATGCTTCAATATTAAAAAAAAAACTTTAAAGTTCGGAATTTCACATGAGTTTCTTAAAAAACATATTCAAGGGTTCAATATGACTGTTGTAAAATTGAAATATAAAAGAGTAATTAGGGTTTAAGAAAACAAATATTTATTATTATTATTATATATATATATATGAATATCGAAGGTTGTGATTAAATACTTTTTTTAAAAAGGTTGTGATTAATTCTATCTATTTAGCATATGCTTAATAATTATATTTAATATTATTAATAAATATTTAAATTTTCCATTTTTAAGTTTAATTTAACAATTTTGATCATGTGATTAAATCTAAAAATTATTTTTGTTCTCAACAAAACAATATTAAGAATGAATGATGAGTTGAACATAAATCTAGATTAAGTTTAATTTATTTGATTATTTGTTTTTAGTTTTTTTTTTTATATACTGAAAAATGTTATTTACATATAGTATTTTAAATAAACTTATTTAATATTTTTATAAAAAAAAAAAAAAAAAAACTTATTTAACAAAGCATGTGCATCGCACATGTTGACACGCTAGCTAAACAATAAAGATTCTATTACTAGTGTTATTAAATATTGGTGAGAATTACACAATAAAATATTCAAGCTTGATGAAAATAATCAAAATGACCCAAATTGACTACTTGCTCTGGGCTTTCTTGTATGGTAGTATTAACAGTATTGTTGAAACCGAATCCTGGTTCGAATTGTTGAAGAAGCTGAAGAGGAAGCTGTAATTGTTCATGTGGTTGATGAGATTGAGAATTGAAGACAGCAATTTCAGCTTGGGCCTTGGATACTTGGCTCTCTGCAATGTGGATTTGTTGTTGCAGAAAATGCACAAGTCCAACACACCCATAAACTGGGTCTTGAATTCTACATTGGGCCTCAAAAGTTAAGGCATTTGCTGCCTCTTCTCGTACTTCAATTGGAAGTTGCTGTTTAATGATCATTGAAACCATAGTTAGATCAAGAAAAATAATCAAGTATGCATTCCTAATAGAATATGTCCAGACTAGGGCGGAACTAGAAGTTTAGAGTTGATGGCCAAATAACAAATATTTAAACAAATCTTGTATAGTGGTAGTATATAATCTATAATATAGTAATATTAGATAAATATTTATATGATGTTATTAATTAGTACTAAACCTGAAGCATTTTTGAAACATTGCTGGCGCCATAGATTTTGTGAACACAAGAAAATCTTTCAGGATTGTTTGAAGGAAAATGAGGAGAGAAAATGCAATCTTGAGGGCATCTTCTTCTCAAATACTTGCAAGCTGCACAACGACCACCACCAGACATATCTGAATTCACTCTAATTTTAAGAAAAAGAATAAAATATAATCTAAATCCAAATCTTTCTTTTTACCTACAAAGATTTTTCTTCAAGAAGAAAATTTAGGAGAAGATTTTTAGTGTATTTGATTTGAAGATTCATTATATTTGTAGTGTTTTTGAGAGATTTCCAACGGCTACTTTTGATTTTCAAAATTTCTGACTTGTAAAGGAAAGTTTGGGAAGATGGAAGTGATTGCCATTTTGTGGGAACTTACATTTATATATATATATATCAAAGGTGGCTATATATGGGACTGAATAGACGAACAGTAGTTGACTTTTTTTTTTCTTTATTTATTTATTTATATAAAATATGCATTTTAAAATTATATATGGGCTTAATTAAAAAAAAAATTATTATTATATATGGACTTGGATTTTTTTATTTTTTTTATAATTCATAGACTTTTTTTTTTTTTTTTTTTTTTGAGAAAATAATTCATAGACTTTTGATTGCCCTTAATATACCTATTTTTATTTTTTAATATTCCTATTTTCGTTTTGAAATTGTTTCCTTTCAATATATATATATATATATATATTTTCCTATTTTCGTTTCTCAAAATATGGTAGAAAACTCAAGACTTTCCAATTTTCCATACAATACCACTCAATTTTCAAACAATTATGGATATGAAAAAAGTTTAATTTATTGGTTAGAATTAGTGACATATGCTTAATATAATTATTAGAAAAGTCAATTTAAAAAATGTATAATAAGTTCAATTTGAATATTATTATTTTGTGTATATTAAAGTCGAAATATTTGTATTTACAATTTATTTCCATACCATTTATCATCGCGAGTTGTTTGTTTGAATATATTCTGTCTTATACTACTATTTTGTATTTGCAATTCATTTCATACCGTTTATCATCGTGAGTTGTTCGTTTAAATAAATTATGTCTTATACTATTGTATGTTCGTAAACATATAATGGAAACCAACTTAAATAATTAAAAACAAATATTGTTATTAGAAATTATAATTTGAAGTACAAACACATGCCATATTCACATGAAATATAAAAATTACAAAATCTTCAATTGTTATCTCTTGTTAGGGGAGGAAAATCTAGGGGCTCTCATTATTCCGTTTGTGCAGTCTTAATTACATATTTATGTTTTAGCTATTGGACTTGTGATTTTCTCAGGAAACAAACAAGAAAAACAGATAATTTCTAACAGAATAAAGAGAGTTTCTAGAGAATTCTTATTATATAAAAATTTGTTACAAGTCACACAATGAATTACAAAGAATGATATATATATATATAATTATACAAGTATATACAACCTTCTGGAAAGATTCCAGCTGGAACTGAATATGCTGAGTCAAGATTCTCCCAATTCAATTTGTTTATCGCTGCCATTGATCTAACAGCCAGAGTGAAGGACTTACTGGTGGGTTCAAAACCCATTTTCTCTATTGCATCAACCCTCCTTTCAAACAAATCAAACCTCAAGAGAAAATATCGAGGTGCCAACAAAAAGAATTTCATTATATGAGGTTCGGGCACACCATATGCCCTTAAAGTGTTTATATTTGGCACAATAGTCTTCTCAAAATTGCGAACAATGACAGGGGAAGCTTTCAACAAAGCACGAGTAAAGTTCTCATCAGTTTGGAGAAATCCTTTTAAGGAAACCAATAGAAGGCATAATCTGGTTCTTTAAACTAGTGGTAAGCACGCTCCTAGTTGAAGATAGCAATGCAGGCAAGTCAGATCCTGAGACACCCAGTGATTGAAAATATTCAATCTTTGGCTTCTCCGGATCAGCCAAGACTATTCGTGGGTTCTTAGAGTTTAATCTAGCAATGTGGGAGCTTAGAGACTATTCGTCTGGTTTTTCAGTGTTTTCAATCTTAAATTCCTTAGAGGCCGAGATAGTTTTTTCTAAAGACAACCCACATGAGTTAGTGAGATAAGAAACAGTTAAAGGTTGTTGGTCTGTAACTGGTAGTGTCTGGAGAAAACGAACGAGATTGGTTTCTAAATGAATGGGTCCTTTTTTTGTAGAATTAGGGTTTTGAATATGAAACCAAACATTGGTTCTAATAACTTGAAATCAAAAAATAAACAGAGCCACAGACAGCAGAGAATAAATTATCGGAAATAGAGACTCACCCGATTACAGAAGCTAAAACTTGAGTCTGATCTTCATCTTTAGATTTCACTCTCACTCTCACTCGTAGACTTGATGGCTTGATGCTCTTTTTTCAGTAAACAGACGAGTAAGTGAACGCTACTCGGTACTGCGTGACAAAATTCAATTTTATTGACAAAGATTTTTATTTTTGGGACAGTTTCACAAACGACCTCTGACATTAGACCTAATTACACGAATATTTAAAATTTCTTATAATTACACTAAAATCCCTTGCTGTTGGTGGTACACCGTTAAAAGTTAACAGCTAAGAAGAAAAAAAAAGTCTTTTTGGTTATTACAGTAATAGACAAAACTCAAAAGTATTATTAATTATTTATATAATATTTAATTAATTAATTTTTTGAAAGAAAAAAAATGGACGGACTAGATCACAATTCACATCTCCCTTATCCATAAGCAATCTCCACCATTGATTTTTTTTTTATTTTTATTTTTTTAAGTTTTTGAAAATAAATTTAGAAAATAAAATAATTTTAAAAAACAAAAGAAAAAAAGTTTGGAAGAGATATGGTTTTCTAGATCTCATCCAAACTCCATCCGAGATGGAGCATTCCATCAAATAAATTATAAAATAGACATTAGGGGTATTTTGGACTTTTTACTTAGACAGAGGAGCCCATGGTTATGTTTAACCGTTGACGATTAATGATAAGGGATGTTAGTTCAATTATGAACAAAAGTTGAATGTGCATGTAATTAAGTCTAATGTTAGGGACGGTTGTGCATTTTGTCCTTATTATTATTATTTTTTAGATGAAGGGGTATTTGAATTTAGATTTTAGGTACTTCAACTTCCTTTCCATTCGGTGTTGTGTCGGTAATTCATTTTCGTTCAGGTTATGATTACTACTGAACTATATTTACGATTACGATTAGAGTTATGGTTACTATTAGATTATGTTTATAATCACAGTTTATCTTCAAGGTTTCAACCGTCCTATAAATGGCTCTTTTTAATCAATCTCCTAGCACTTTTTTTTTTCCTTTCTTATATTTAAAATTTGTGATTTATTATTTAAGTCTGTGTTTAGTGTAGCGTTTCTACTAGCCAAAAGTAAATTTTTAATGTTAAAAGCTATTTTGATGTTTTTTTTTAATTGTTTAGCAAAATTAATGAAGAGTTTTTTTTAATATTAAAACAGTTATTCCAAAAAGCTTTTTTTTTGAGGTTTTTTAATTTTTATTTTAAGAGATAAATAGTTTCAACTACCATCCATGATCTTTAGATATTTCACCATATACCCTTCTATTATAAATACTTTGTTAGAGTCAATTTTAGTAATTTTTAACAATAAAAGCTCTTTTAGAGATATTTTACCAAACAATCTACTAATTTAAAAGCATTTTTTTTTTAAATGAATACTAAACAACATATAACTTTTATTAAAACTTTACTTGTAAAAGATCTGAAGCATTACTTGAAAACAGGGGCGGCCCTGGGGTGCGGCAAGGGGGGGCGCCCGCCCAGGGCTCGTGATGACTAGAGTCCCAAAATTTATTGGTTAAGTACTTAAGTAATTATATATTAAGTTGTAAAAAAAAGCCCAAAATATAATATGGCCCCATTATTTATTTTAAATTGAAAAACTCAAATATTACCTAAAAAGAATTTAATGCTGGACTCAATTCGTTTCTAAATTTTACCTTTTCACCACCACAGCCGCTTCAATCCTTCAAAACTCTCTCTCTCTCTCTGTGTGTGTGTGTGTGTGTGTGTGTGTGTGTGTGTGTTTCAAAGGTAGGCCGTATGCTCTTCTTCTTTTCCTTGTTGTTCTTCCGCTTCAAGGCCGATTTAGGGTTCATTTTATTCATAATATTTTAAAAATTAACTCATAATCTTATTTTCTTGATTCATAACATTGTTATCCATAATCTGGGTTTGCTTTGGTTGGATTATTATTCAACTTTGGTATGTAATATTGACAAAATTTTGCTTTTGTTGGTATTTCTAGTCCATATATAGCCATATAGGTGTTTTTTTATTAAAAAAAATAGTTTTGGTTTCGATTCGATAACAGTGTGAGTTGATATCGCTTGTTTTTTTTACTAGGGTTTATTGATAATTGGAATAAGCTGTTATTTTTCTATTTTTATTTGATTAGTTTATTGGTTTCTTATATTTACGCCTAAAAATATGGCCGTAATAAGTTTAAGAATTGATATATTTGTTACTGGAATACTAGAATTAGATTATTGGGTGTTAGGTTTTTTTATTTAAAGCATAAGACCATTTTTCCAATTTTAGATTTGATTGTGAATGTTAATTTTTTTCCTTTACAATTTTGTATTACTATTAAATCTCTTTATTTTCTACCAAATGCAACTGGAGATATAAAAATCATGGATTTTTTAATTTTAATTTTTATTTGGGGATGAAGTGGGGATGATTTTGTTGGTATAGGGCCCATTTTTTTGATTTCACCCAGAGGCCTCGGAATAGTCAGGACTAGCACTGCTTGAAAAGTCATCCCAAACAAACCCGAAATACCATACACCTCAAATTCTCAAAAATCCACAAATACATATTAAATTGGAGCTCTCTCCAAGTTGATTGGTTGGATACTTGGATTGATAGCTAATATAAATAAACAAATCTCAATCATTTAATCATATATATAAATAGAGTAATGCTACATTGTCCAAATCTGGTGCACAACACTTTAATCCATTTATTTAAATCATACAAATCCAATACAATTTAAATAAATGGTCTACGTGTTGCCATATCATTTGAGCAGTAGATTTATGCACCAAATTTGGGCAATGTAGCATTACTCATATAAATATAATAATAGAGTTTCACAGCGCCACATGTCGCCGTATGAGAACTTTGGAATTAAATGTAATCAATCAAATATGATTGTTCCTAATATCTTCTATTATTAAATGTTTTTTTCCTTTCTTCAAAAAATAAAATAAAGAAATAAATGCTACAATCATATATATCATATATCATATCGTATATATATATATAATATTAATTTTTATTTTGGTTAAAAAGTTGAAGAGTTAGCACTTTTGTAATTATATTTTTATTAATTATTAATTAATGTAATAGTGTGTGTGTGTTTTTTTTTTTTTTTTACTAAATAGATGGAGAGTCACAAACTCACAATCTTTATAAATTATAATTATTATTAATTATATACCGTTCTTATTAATTGTAATATATATATATATATATATATATATATATATTTACAGAAATTCTATTATCAGTTCGAACTGACAAAAGTTATATCAGTTTCTTGCATGTGGGCCACTGGATTTAAATACTTTGACTTAGCTGTATGCACTTGTTAGTCAAAGTATTTAAATCCAGTGGT
This sequence comes from Acer saccharum, assembly GCA_030490815.1. Classification (NCBI taxonomy): domain Eukaryota; kingdom Viridiplantae; phylum Streptophyta; class Magnoliopsida; order Sapindales; family Sapindaceae; genus Acer; species Acer saccharum. The sequence continues at coordinate 14,863,764 of CM059877.1, read as the reverse complement.
CCACATACAAGGAACTGATAATAGAAAGACTGTATATATTTATAGCTAAAGAAATATAACGGCACAACCATTGTAATCATTTCCTTAGAAAAATTCATTGAATTAATTATAGTCCATTTCCTCTTCCTCTCTCTCCTCGATTAAAATGAAGTGTTCACATTTAATAACATTAATTTCAATATTGTAATATTTTTCTTTTATTAAAGTGAAATGTTAACATTGTTCCACAATTTCCACTTCCACCACAATCCTTTTGCATTAATTAAATTAATTCTAGCCCATTTCATCTTTCTCAATAAAGCAGCTATGAAATATTTTTTTAGCAACTTTCCATGAATAGAAGATCTTGATCATTAGATGTTGTTTCTTCTTCTTTAAAGACCCCTTCAACTGGTACGAACCTATCTTTTATGTTTCTAATAGATATATATATATATATATATATATATATATATATATATATATATATTTTGGAAACTGTTAGTTTGTTTTAATCGGTTAACCAGGTAATTTTTGTATTTACATTATTAGTGTTTCTTTTTGATTCTTTTCAATTCACGAATCAAGATTCATGTGTGAAATTATTTAGATAAATTAATACCTATAGATCCTTATTTTGTTCAATACTTTTGATTTGTTCTAAAATATGTCTCTTATTATTTATCAGTATTTTTATTATCGGTTCGAACTGACAAAAGTAATATCAGTTCTTTGTATATGAGCCATTGGATTTAAATACTTTGACTAACAAATGCATACAGCCAAGTCAAAGTATTTAAATCCAGTGGCCCACATGCAAGGAACTGATTCATGTGTGAAATTATTTAGATAAATTAATAACTATAGATCCTTATTTTGTTCAATACTTTTGATTTGTTCTAAAATATGTCTCTTATTATTTATCAGTCTTTCTATTATCAGTTCAAACTGACAAAAGTTATATCAGTTCCTTGTATATGGGCCATTGGATTTAAATACTTTGACTGACAAGTGCATACAGCCAAGTCAAAGTATTTAAATCCAGTAGCCCACATACAAAGAACTGATATAACTTTTGTCAGTTCGAACTGATAATAGAATTTCTGATTATTTATAACTCATCTTTTATCTTTTATGTTCTAATATATATTTTTAAATCGGATATTGTTAGCGTTTTAAACGTTTATTTCCTTTAATTAATGAAACATGTTTCATGTCTTATGTGCAGAATTTTTTTTGATCTACAAAGATTTCTATGACACCTTATAGAAATCTTCTAGAAAGCAACAACAGAATCATGAAGGTATGAATTTAATTGTCTTCTATATTACGAAAATAATATAGGTTGTTCATTTTCTTTTCTTTTTATCTTGACTAATTAATTCATCGGTGGTGTTAGCAACACAGATTTGTAATAGAAAATTGTTTTACTAAGGAGAAATTTCAGATGAATTACCCCAACATAGCAGCATATGTTTCAAGTAATTTATTTTTATTTTTCAAAAATATGAAAGTGTGCACTATTTTATTTTATACGGATTTAATAATTAAGAAAATCCTTTGTAAAAATAATTATCCTGTAATCATATTTACTAAATAATTCTTTGGTGTGGAAACCGCTGAATTTAAAGAGGACATTAGATTGTCAGAAGTAACATGATATGGTTCAACCAAAAAGCACTTATAGTTTTGGCATAAATTTGATGATTCGAAAGCCTCCGTATCCATGGATTCTGCTTGGTACTAATAGATTTTGTCATGGTAAAGCCAACATGATGATGATGAACAAAGCGACAGTAGTAGCTGCTCACTTATTATCATAAACTGAACCAGAGGGTATTATTCAACTATTTTAAAATGGTGGTGGTGGTGGTTGTGATTTTCCAAGCTTCCCAAGTTCAAGCTTCAACGATGCAAAAAATAGAGCAATTGATTTGGGTGAATATCTTAAAGGGAAGAGTCCACTACAAACTATTAATCACATTTAAGATGATTTATCAAGACTTGATTTTTCGCTCAAACAAAGTATTTGTTTGCGTATGATTTTTTTCTTTATTTATTTTCTTAATTTTAGAATTGAACTTTTAAGTATGTACTCAACGTATTTTCCTTTTCGGTAATTTGATTAAATTTGATTATGTCAATGACAATCAAGCCTACACATTGCTCTTTCATAGATATTACTATGATATGTAATAGTTTCTCCAATGATCTCTTGCTCTACTGCTCTAACCTGTACACTATTATGGGTTTTTTCTAAGCTTTTTGATATAGTTCTCAATAAGAGTTACATGCATATATCATTATAATATATATATATATATATATATATATATATATATATATATATATATATTTGTATTTATGTTTTCAGAGAGGACCTTGATGAATCTCTCCTCTTGAGGAGATTTGAGATCTTCATATATGGATGTACCATGTATAATACATTTTCAAGCTTTTATTTTTGATGGTTTTTTGACACAAAAGCTATCTTAAAATTCCAAAACTTTTTATAAAATTGTCAAAAAAAATTCATAATGATTTTCTTAAAAATTCATTATAGATCTGGTTTTCAAAAAGTGCATTATAAAAACATTAGATTATATCTGTTTTTAACAAAACCCATGCATCGCACGGGTTGACACCCTAGTAGTAGTAGTAGTAGTAATAATAATAATAATAATAATAATAATAATAATAATAATAATAATGACATAGTACTAAATCTTTAAATATTCAACAAACTAAAATGGATATTACATTCTAAAATATTTATATTTTCTTTCAGGACTACATACAGTCATACAAATTGTATCAATCACCATTTTTTTAGTGGTTATTTCAAGTAATAAAATGAAACAAAACATGAGTTATATATTACATCAAATGACCAATTGACTGATTGTTTGTAGAGGTGCACAGCACGAGACTCAAACCACCAATGATCAGAATGACAAGAATGCCTATGCCCATTTGAGGTACTGTACAAAATAGACAAAATTTTAGGTTAGATACCCAGCTCATAAAAAAGGACTACAATGTGGACTTATATGCTCAGCTCATTTGACACAATAGACTCAGGTGTTCGAATAAGAATTACCACATCACTTTCCCAGTGCTTCAAGGGCTTCTTTATATTCTTTCTCCCGTCACCAACCAAAATCCTAATCAACAACTGAGAGTAAGTTTTTGTGATAAGAGAACAAATGGATACTAAATGAATGGGTCTTCTTTGTAGAATTAGGGTTTTGAATATGAAACCAAACATTGGTTCTGATAAGTTGTGTTGGTCAAGTGGATTATAAATTGAAAATCAAAGCTTTTTGGCATGGTTTTTGTGTTTTCCGGTTATCGCTGTTTTTCCTTCTACGTTCTCCCCGATCGTGCTTTTCCTGAAAATTATGCCTATGAAAGAGAAGGCATAATTTGGTCACTTGTCAATTCACACCGTACAGGATGGACTAAATTTGATGGATTTAAGAGTTGCTGAGTTGGAGTAGTTCTGGTTTTTCTGATTCAACACCTACTGCTTCAATACTGAAGAATCGTCTCCGACGACGTAAGCCAACTTAGACAGAATTGAAGCTAAGATTCAGATAGGACCATGGACTGAATTTGGAAACCGATTTACTACCATGAGAAACTTGCTTGTAAATTATGTTGATAGATAGATACCAGATAGTGTATGTGTATTTGCTTCAATTTTTACATTAAGAAAATAAAATTAATCATAGGCATATTACAAATTTACAATCCTTGGTTCGTGGACATTGTCCAATTGGTTTGAATTGATATAATTAAAATTTATGCCACACTCTCCATAAGCAAAATATCCCAAATGATTTTTTTTTTTATAAATTTATTTCAAACGATTATATATTGTATATTATCGCATTCTCTTGTTATCTACTAGCAAAGGGTTATAAATCAACCCAACCATCACATATATTAGAACTTTGGGGTTTATCTTTGTTCGGAAAGTCATGTAATCCAACATTTTAAATTTATTTTTTTAGTATATTTAATATCTGAAAATGTTTTGTATACAATAATTGAAAACCATGTTCATGTTTAATTAGAGGATTATAGAAGAGCTGAGAAAATGTGAAAATGTGCAAAAAATTAATTAAAACTCTCTTGAATTATCATGGCCCCGTAATGAGGTCTTTGGTCGATTATTTCTCCTTTTACCTTCAAATTAATAAATTATATTGATGTTGTTGCAACATGAACATAACAAAAAAATTAATAATAATAAAGTACTTTTATATAATTTACGAAAATATATAGATCTAACTTTTTAAATATTTAAATCTACTTCATTTTATATTTAAAAAACTTAGATATTTAATTTTATTGTTAAAATAAAATATATTTGTTAGACAGTAACTTTGAAAAAAATACTTAACTTCACCTTTATTATTTCTTCAAAACATTTAATAATGATTATTTCATAAACCAAAGCAATACCAAACTGGCCTTTGTCAATCGTCATTCTTTCTTAAGTGAGTGCTATTAGAAGCAACCATATGGATTGTGTCCATACCAAATGAGAGTAGTTCAGGAAAGGCAAAGTGTAATTGGCAATCCTAGAAACTCAAAAGTAAAGGTAGATTAATCTCTTTGAATTAAAAATATATTGTCTTCCTTTATATATTTTTTATAATTTAAGGGCGCGTTTACTAATTGGGAATGAGTGGAATCGGAATCAAGTTCCACTAGAAAGGGAATGGAAGGGAATTGGAATTAAGTTGCTAAATTTCATTTCTATGTCTACTAACTTTTTAAGAATTAGAAATGTAATCAAATTTATACAAAGTTGATTACAAAAATACCCTTGTATACCAAAAAAAAAAAAAAAAAAGCCTTATATATACATATGGGAGATGTACAAGTACAACTAATAAATAAAATAAAGTTTTTTTTAAAGAAAAAAATAAATTCAAAGCAAAAGCAGTATGACTTTGTGATGTTCACATTTTTTTTTTTGCCGCACTGTTGTGTTTATATATATATATATATATATATATATATATATATATATATATATATATAATTCACAATTCACCAAGTCAATAGTTCACATTTTATTTTATACTTCACGGTTCATTTTTTTTTTTTTTTTTTAAATACTTTGCGGTTCATTCTTTTTTTAAATACTGTATGGTTCTTCTTTTTTCTAAAATACTTTGCGGTTCATTCTTTTTTTAAATACTGTATGGTTCTTCTTTTTTCTAAAATACTTTGCGGTTCATTTTTATATATATATTTTAAAAAATAATATTAAGTGGGGATATTTTAAAAAAAAATATTAAAAAGACATGAATTCTTCTTTCAATCAGGGAAGGGAACTTGATTCCGAGGGTGAATGAGGGGAATCAAGTTCCCTTTCATTCAGAAACTTAATTCCTGATATGTGTGTGGGGTCCATGGAACTTAATTCCCAATAAATTTAGTAAACACGAGAATTTTAAAATAAGGAACTTAATTCCCTTTCCCAAAAATGATTCCTGATTAGTAAACACGCCATAAACTCATTCTTGATATTTGAATGTGAATTTCACTCAATTTCCTGTCTTCAAAGGTAATATATTAATTTTTTAAGAAATTATAGATTTCAGTAAACTGTAATAAACATTTGTGAAGACAAACATTTTTTTTTTAAAGAATAATTTTGATTAGTTAAATAGACATACAAATAATACAAATATAGTTGTATTAAAACATTATTGATTCTTCTTATTTAAGTTAATCTATACTTGTGCAAAAAGTGCTTAAGTGTGAAGTGACCTCTAAGGTGTTGGGAGCCGACTTCTTCCAATTACGGAAGTAGACATTTTGACCACGCTGTAGGTACCGGCAGCCCCCTGATGAAAAGAAAGTTACAGGGTATAACCTTTTCGTACAACTATAAGCCTCCCAAACTCTAATGAGGATGATATTCCATCTTATTAAAACTCTGTAATCAAGAAGATTAGCAAGACAATATCATCGACTTTATATTATTCTTATACCAGGAATCATGTTTTTTGCCCGATCAGGGCAATTTGCATCCGTACTCAATACACTTCAAATAGACTAATCATGATTAATTAATATAATCCACTAAAGAATGACATTTTATTTTAACAATCCCTAAGAAGCATAAAAAAACACCAAAAAAACAAAATCTACATCTAAACACACCTTTTACTTTTGATTCAGAACCATAAAACAGTAGAAAGAGAAGGCATAAAAGTGAAAGGAAATAGCCACAACATCACTCTCAAAGATTAATTAATGTCAATATACAAAACTCCAGATTTAAATTCCCCAACAGATTACTCTTTAACCTTTTCTCTTCATATAACTTTTTTCTCTTTTTGCACCTTCTCTTGCTTGCTAATTCCAACAACTCAATGCCTCCTTTCTCAAGCTTTCCTTTATTCTCACTTCTCCTCTTTTCGTCTCTCTTCGGTCCAAGGAAACTTTGATTCTTCCAGTTTTATTTATATAACAGTTGTGGTCCTTGTGGAGATGATGCATAAAACTCTTCTTTGCCCACAAACGCCATTGGTGCTTCCTTTTATATATATCTTATATAGCTTCTACATCATCGTTCTTCTTAACAAAGTTGAATTTTTTTCAGAATTTAGAAGCAGCTGAGAGACATGGGTTCAAGGCTTTTACAGTGTTTCGCATTCTTCCTATTGAATATTTTCCTCAGTTCAGGTGATCATCTGCAATGTCTTTTAGAGGTTTTCGCTGCACCTAAGTGTTTAGTTTTCTTCTTTAGCCTAGATATATGAGAGCCTAATTTGATTTCTATAGCAATCAATCATAAAATTTGTCTATTCAAGTGATTTTGCATTGCCTGTGATTACATAAATTGAGTTCTCTTTCTTTTGTCTTTTGTGCATGTAAACTCTAAAGTTATTAGTTGTAAATAGTTGCTTTATCCTATCAACTATAGTATTGTTTTGATTAAGTAGTAGCTTTTACACAAGGCTATTTTTGTTTCAAGTGAAGAAATTAGAGATAACAAAATTTTAACTTTTCACACAAATCCCACACATGCATATGCTCACCATACACATGTATGCTCAGAGACATGCGCATGCACACAAGAAGAGTCATGCATAACAAACCTTAAACTTAAGACTCAATCTGAGGTTAGATTTCTCGTCTTATCAATTGTCTATTTTTGTGCTTCCCGACATGATATCATGATTTCTGCAAGTGGTATAGCAAGGACAATCATGTCTAAGAATGGTTAAGATCTAGGTATAGAATAAATGAATAATGCTTTGGCATCAAAGTAAGCAGCTTCTTTCCCTATGTTCATAGTAAGGAAAAAGAAAAAGAATAAGACTTACACCGCCTTTGATTTCTTCAGGTTCAAGTGTTGCAGAGAAACCTCCACTGGAAGCAATCCATCAAAACAGAAAACTGGAATATCAAGAAAAGTGGATACCTTCATCACCTTCACTGTACACCACCCAACTGGATACGGCTGTTCCCATTGTAAACCCAACTCCTCCAGGTACAACAACTCCTATAGTAAATCCAGTGATATCTCCACCATCACCAACCATAACTCCGCCGACCCGAACTCCGCCAACCGTAACTCCACCAACCACAACTCCGCCAACCGTAACTCCTATAGTAAATCCAGTGATATCTCCACCATCACCAACCATAACTCCGCCGACCCGAACTCCGCCAACCACAACTCCGCCAACCGTAACTCCACCAACCACAACTCCGCCAACCGTAACTCCACCAACCACAACTCCGCCAACCATAACTCCGCCATCCACCACTCCGCCAACCCCAACCACATCATCAGGCGGATCATGGTGTGTTGCAAACCCAACAGCTTCACCAACTGCTTTGCAGGTAGCTCTTGATTATGCTTGTGGGTATGGAGGTGCAAACTGTTCTGGAATTCAGCCAGGTGCGAGTTGCTATAATCCCAACACTATCCGTGACCATGCTTCTTTTGCATTCAATGAATACTACCACAAGAATCCAGCTCCTACTAGCTGCGTTTTTGGAGGGGCAGCACAGCTTACTTCCACAGACCCGAGTAAGATGTCTTCATGAGGAAGGAATAATCAACTGCTAGAATTCAGTTTTACATGCCTTCTTGAGTATCCTTGATTATATTCAAATTAACATTCCTGACTCCTTCCTCAATTTCTTACAGGTAGTGGAAGTTGTCGCTTTCCATCATCCACGGCATCAACCAGGTGACTTTTTCATGATCAACTTTAAAATAAATAAGGAATGTATTAATGATAATGTTTACTTTTGTATTAAAATAATAAAAATAGCATTTTAAATAGAATTGTGTATTGGAGCACAATGCTAAATTGATGTGACAAATATAGCATTTTACTCTTTTTTGTGCCAAATTTGTCATTGACATTGACATATGCATTGGAGATGGTCTTAATAAATATATTTAATATTATTAATAAATATTTAAGTTTAATTTAACAATTTTGATCATGTGTTTAAATCTAAAAATTATTTTTGTTCTCAACAAAACAATATTAAGAATGAATGATGAGTTGAACATAAATCTAGGTTAAGTTTAATTTATTTGATTATTTGTTTTTAAATTTTCTTATATACTGAAAAATGTTATTTACACTTAGTATTTTAAATAAACTTATTTAATATTTTTATAAAAAATAAAAATTAAAAAAAATTAAAAAAATTATTTAACAAAGCATATGCATCACACAGGTTGACACACTAGTTAAACAACAAAAATTCTATTACTAGTGTTATTAAATATTGGTGACAATTACACAATAAAATATTCAAGCTTGATGAAAATAATCAAAATGACCCAAATTTACTACTTGCTCTGGCCCTTCTTGTATGGTAGTATTAATAGTATTCTTGAAACCAAATCCTGGTTCAAATTGTTGAAGAAGCTGAAGAGGAAGCTGTAATTGTTCATGTGGTTGATGAGATTGAGAATTGAAGATAGCAATTTCAGCTTGGGCCTTGGATACTTGGCTCTTTGCAATGTGTATTTGTTGTTGGAGAAAATGCACAAGTCCAACACACCCATAAACTGGGTCTTGAATCCTACATTGGGCCTCAAAAGTTAAGGAATTTGCTGCCTCTCCTCGTACCTCAATTGGAAGTTGCTGTTTAATGATCCTTGTTTGAAGGAAAATAAGGAGAGAAAATGCAATCTTGAGGGCATTTTCTTCTCAAATACTTGCAAGCTGCACAAGGACCACCACCAGACATATCTGAACGCACTCTAATTTTAAGAAAAAGAATAAAATATAATCTAAATCCAAATCTTTCTTTTTACCTACAAAGATTTTTCTTCAAGAAGAAAATTTAGGAGAAGATTTTTAGTGTATTTGATTTGAAGATCCATTATATTTGTAGTGTTTTTGAGAGATTTCCAACGGCTACTTTTGATTTTCAAAATTTTTGACTTGCAAAAAGGAAAGTTTGGGAAGATGGAAAGTGATTGCTATTTTGTGGGAACTTACATTAATTTTTATATATATCAAAGGTGGCTATATATGGAGCTGAATAGACGAATAGTAGTGGACTTTTTTTTTTTTTTTTAATTTATTTATATAAAATATGCATTTTAAAATTATATATGGCCTTAATTTAATATATATATATATATGGACTTGGATTATTTATTTATTTATAATTCATAGACTTTTTTTTTTTTTTTTTTTTGAAAGCTTTAGCTATTTGTAGACTTTTGATTGCACTTAATATACCTATTTTTATTTTTTAATATTCCTATTTTCGTTTCTCAAAATATAGTAGAAAACTCAAGACTTTCCAATTTTCCGTACAATACCACTCGGTTTTCAAACAATTATGGATATGAAAAAAGTTTAATTTATTGGTTAGAATTAGTGACATATGCTTGATATAATTATTAGAAAAGTCAATTAAAAAAATGTATAATAAGTTCAATTTGAATATTATTATTTTGTGTATATTAAAGTCAAAATATTTGTATTTACAATTCATTTCATACCATTTATCATCGCGAGTTGTTCGTTTGAATATATTTTGTTTTATACTACTATTTTGTATTTGCAATTCATTTCACACCGTTTATCATCGTGAGTTGTTCGTTTGAATATATTCTGTCTTATACTACTGTATGCTCGTAAACATATAATTGAAACCAACTTAAATAATTAAAAACAAATATTATTATTACTTATTAGAAATTATAATTTGAAGCTCAAGCACATGCCATATTCACATGAAATATAAAAATGACAAAATCTTCAATTGTTATCTCTTGTTAGGGGAGGAAAATCTAGAGCTCTGATTATTGAGTTTGTGCAGCCTTAATTACATATTTATGTTTTAGCTATTTGACTTATATATGATTTTCTCAGGAAACAAACAAGAAAAACAGATAATTTCTAACAGAATAAAGAGAGCTTCTAAAGAATTCTTATTATATAAAAATTTGTTACAAGTCACGCTATGAATTACAAAGCATCCATACATATATCTATATATATATATACAAGTATACAACCTTTTGGAAAGATTCCAGCCGCTACTGAATATGTTGAGTCAACATTCTCCCAATTCAATTTGCTTATCGCTGCCATTGATCTAACAGCCAGAGTGAAGCACTTACTGGTGGGTTCAAAACCCATTTTCTCTATTGCATCAACAAAATCAAACCGAGGTGCCAACAAAAATAATTTCATGGTATGAGGTTCGGGCACACCATATGCCCTTAAAAGTAGTGCTGTAAAAATGGAGCGGTCCGGCCCGCCTGAACCGTTTTTGAAAACGGGCCAAACCTGGTCCACGCCGCACCATTTGGCGGACCGGACTAGGTCCGGTCCGTTTTTCGAAACGGTGGTCTGGCACGGCACGTGGCCTGTTTCCGGCGGACTGTTCAGGCGTGTCGGACCGGACCGGACGGTGGGTCATAAATTTTATAACTTAAAAATGTTAAATTTAACTACTACACATAAAAATCATAATTTACTAACAAAATATATTAAAATAAACTACTAAACTTAAAAATCATAACTTACTAACTTAAAAATGTTAAAATTAACTATTACACATATAATAAGATAATTTACTAACAAAATATATTAAAATAAATTACTAAACTTACAAATCATAAATTTAGTAACTTAAAAATGTTAAATTTAACTACTACACATATAATAAGATAATTTACTAACAAAATATATTAAAATAAACTACTAAACTTACAAATCATAAATTTACTAACTTAAAAATGTTAAAATTAACTACTACACATATAATAAGATAATTTACTAACAAATATATTAAAATAAATTATTAAACTTACAAATCATAAATTTAGTAACTTAAAATAATTTAAAATTTTTTTCTAAATAAACAAAAATATTTAAAAATTTAGCTAAAGTGTTTACATAACTTTATAAATTTACTCACATAAAGAAATAATAACATTTAAAGAAAAATGTACCTTCAAAGTTTTGTGTGTTGGTGGAAAATGTAGAGAGAGAGAGAGAGAGAGAAACAATGAAATTGAATGAAAATGTGTAGAGATTTAGAGAATGGAGAGAGATTGAGAGAATGAGAGAATGAGAGAAAGTGATTGAAAAATGGAATGGATGGGGTACTTATAGAAAAATTAATATTGTTGGTGAAAATATAAAATAGAAGAATTGAGGGGGTTTTCTGTAATTTGTTTTGGCTCTAATGGTTGGATTTCAAAATCCAACCGTTGGTTGACGTCAGCCAATGGTTGGATTTCAAAATCCAAACGTTGCAGCTGTTTGCTGTATAATTTTTTTTTTTTTTTTCAAATAGCCGGACCATCTGGGCCGGCCTGCCGGACCGGTCCGGCAATCAGTCCACCTCCTGTGACCCGCCGGATCCACGTGCCGTGGCGGGCCAGTCCGGCAGACCGTCACCCTGTAGCACGCTCCGCGGCACGCCACCGTGCCGGACTTGGTCCGCAACGCCTCCTCCGCGGATCGGACCTGATCCGACCCATGCTCCTTGGCAAGCCATACGGACCGGCCCTCTTGTGCCTGGTCCATTTTTACAGCACTACTTAAAAGTGTTTATATTTGGCACAATGTATAGTCTTCTCAAAATTGCGAACAATGACAGGGGAAGCTTTCGACAAAGCACGAGTAAGGTTCTCTCATCAGTTTGGATAAATCCTTTTAAGGAAATCAATAGAAGGCATAATCAGCTGGTTCTTTAAACTAGTGGTAAGCACGCTCCTAGTTGAAGATAGCAATGCAGGCAAGTCAAATCCTGAGACACCCAGTGATTGAAAATATTCAATCTTTGGCTTGAGATTCATCTCCGGATCAGCCAAGACTATTCGTGGGTTCTTAGAGATTAATCTAGCAATGTGGGAGATTAGAGACTATTCGTCTGGTCTGGTTTTTCAGTGTTTTCAATCTTAAATTCCTTAAGAGGCCGAGATAGCTTTTTCTAAAGACAACCCACATGAGTTAGTGAGATAAGAAACAGTTAAATTAAGGTTGTTGGTCTGTAACTGGTAGTGTCTGGAGAAAACGAACGAGATTGGTTTCTAAATGAATGGGTCTGTCCCAGTGGTCAGCCATATCGATCCTTTTTCGTACCATTTGCAACTACCTTTCTCAATGGATCCCACAGAACTTCCAGCTCCTAATACGTCACAGGAACCAAATAATGAATGACTATGCTTTTGATAACATTGAACGTGTAAAAGTGCTTTTTGATTCTTCTTCGGCACGGCCCAATTGAACCTCAACTCTCTCCTTCACCTCCATCTTCTTCCTCTGAATTTCTTCTTCTCTAGCTTGCAATGCAGAAATCGCCCTTCTTGATGTCTCATCTTCCTCATTCTCCTTTGTTGATTGCCTTCCATTGCTGCTTTTGCTTTACAATTCTCGAACTAAATGAATGGGTCTTCTTTGTAGAATTAGGGTTTAATTTGAATATGAAACCAAGCATTGGTTCTAATAACTTGTGCTGGTCAAGTGGATTATAAATTGAAAATCAGAGCTACTTGGCATGGTTTTTGTGTTTTCCAGTTATCGCTGTTTTTCCTTCTACGTTCTCCCCGATCGCCGTGCTTTTACTGAAAATTATGCCTATGAAAGAGAAGGTATAATTTGGTCACTTGTCAATTCACACTTAAGGGTTGCTGAGTTGGAGTAGTTCTGGTTTTTCTGATTCAACATCAATTGCTTCAATACTGAAGAATTTTCTCCGACGACGGACGTAAACCAACTTAGACAGAATTGAAGGTAAGATTCAAATAGGACCATGGACTGAATTTGGAAACCGATTTATTACCATGAGAAACTTGCTGTAAATTATGTTGATTGATAGATACCAGATAGTGTATGTGTATTTGCTTCAATTTTTACAGTAAGAAAACGAAATTCATCATAGGCATATTACAATCCTTGGTTCGTGGACACTGTCCATTTGGTTTGAATTGATATAATTAAAATTTATGCCACACTCTCCATAAAAGCAAAATATCCCAAATGACATTTTTAATTTATTTTACAACTTTGGGGTTTTTCATTTTTCGGAAAGTTATGTAATCCAACATTTTAAATTTATTTTTTTAGTATATTTGATATCTGAAAATGTTTTGTATACAATAATTGAAAACCATGTTCATGTTTAGATGATTATAGAAGGGCTGAGAAAATGTGCAAAAAACTTAAAAACAAAGAGCTCAGAAGGCAATCGTCATCTTGAAACAGATGATGGTGATGGACCCTACCATCTCACTTGATGCACATATCTTCACAGTTCTTTCAACAAATTGCACCAGCCGGGAATCGAACCCGGGTCTGTACCGTGGCAGGGTACTATTCTACCACTAGACCACTGGTGCTTGTTGGTGGATGTAACAATATCTAGCATTTTATAGTAATTATTAACTTTTTGATGATGACTTCTCTAACCCCACAAAAAAAAATCCTATTTTCTTTTTGATAGAAAAGAAAGCATAGTTTCAATCGATCATAAAATTTGACCATAAATTCTCACACTTGTTATTTTGAATAATGCAACCATGTTCACAATTTTGCCAAAATAATGTAGCAATTGTATTGATTGCAAGATGTCATATGTTGATGATGTCATAGTCACAAATCATACTACCACATCATTTGAGCAATAAATTTGTGTATAACAGTATAATTGTATGTACATCCTTTATTTAAGGGTGTCGATATTATCACTCATAAAACTAATTAGTATACTAATATCCACTAATTATCTGTTTATACTCCATTTTAAATTTTTTTTAATAATAATAATTTTAACCTAAAGTAAAATTATTAATCAAGATAAAAAAGTTCTAAAGACACTCCAAACTTTTTTTTTTTTAGAAAACAATTTTTTTTTTCCAATTTTAATTTTTTTTTCCCTCTTTTGTGTTTTTTTTTTTCTTTGTTTTACAAACCTTAAAATATCTTCTTTTTTTTTTTTTCAAAATAATATTTTCTCACACACCATCAAACCCTCAATTATTATCATCACCGGTTATAAGTTTTCATGTTTTCCGGTTCAACCAAATTTGAAATCAATTTTTTTTTTTAAATATCATACACTTTCATTCATCACCATCACTAGGAAAAGATATATATATATATATATATATATATATATATATATATATATATATTGAAAAATACATTTAAAATTATTATTATTTTACTCAATAGAATGTTTTTCTTACTAAACTTAAAATCCAAAAAAGAAAACCAAATATTGTTTTCCTATTTTCACAGTTTGATCTCCAAATTTCCCATTTCAAATTTTCTAAGAAGAGGTATTCAAAATGGGTAATATTAAAATAAAATGGTGTATCTTTAGAAATTTTTTTAAAAAAAATGGAGTGTATTTAGAATAGGAGTGCCAAAATCAAATCCTACCTTGCATTTACTGTCAATGTGATTTCATGATATAGAATCTTATTATGTCATAGACCCGATTGTATCTAGAATCTCCTGTTTTTTAACCATTAAACATAAAACCACTGTCTTTTTCATCTTGAATCATCCTGATTTATTTTCCAAATAATTGTATTGAGTTTAGGGTCCTATTTTTTTGATGTTGCAATTTATTTTGTTTGATTGTCCTAAATTGATTACTCTACTTAATAGATGTCATATTGATCCAAAATCTTGGTATCATTGCATGAAGAATAAGGCTTATTTTGAATTATTATTATTATTATGTGATAATAAAGGGAACTCTTTTTAAATATTGTGTTCTTAATCTTATGCCATATTGCTTTTACAGGTCCGGTTCAATCCATGTTTGAACTTCATGCACCGAAATTTATGGACATAAATGGCAATGGAATCGAGCCGGATTATCGAAATTTCCCAGGTAAAGATCATCATAATGTGTTTTCCACTAATATAAAATGGACCATATTTGATTAGAAGAATCTTCTCTATGCAGCTTGGAATGATGTCATCAAGCATCTTTCATAGTGCAATACGCATAGGCAAGGTTTAAAAAACAAAGGTTGGCATGGATGGTTTTTGTGTTTTCCAGTTATCGCTGCTTTTTCTTCTACGTTCTCCTCAATCACCGTGCTTTTCCTGAAAATTATGCCTATGAAAGAGAAGGCATAATTTGGTCACTTGTCAATTCACACCGTACGGGATGGACTAAATTTGATGGATTTAAGAGTTGGAGCATTTCTAGTTTTTCTGATTCAACAGCTTCAATACCATGGACTGAATTTGGAAACCGATTTACTACCATGAGAAACTTGCTTGTAAATTATGTTGATTGATAGATAGTGTAATGTGTATGTGTATTTGCTTCGATTTTTACATTAAGAAAATGAAATTCATCATAGGCATATTATAATCCTTGGTTCGTGGACATTGTCCAATTGGTTTGAATTGATATAATTAAAATCTATGCCAAAATATATCCTATGTTTTAATTTATTTCAAACGATTATATATTATTTATTATCGCATTCTTTTGGTATCTACTGGCACATAGTTATAAATCTATTTGTCACATATATTAGAACTTTGGGATTTTTCATTTTTCGGACAGTTTTGTAATCCAACATCTTAAATTTATTTTTTTTAGTAGTTTTAATATCTGAAAATGTTTTGTATACAATAATTGGAAAGCATGTTCATGTTTAGATGATTAAAGAAGAGCTCAGAAAATGTGCAAAAAATATAAAAACAGAGAGCTCAGAAGGCAATCGTCATCCACGAAGAGATGATGGTGATGGACCCTACCATCACAAGAAGCACACATCTTCACAGCACTTTCAATTTTATGCACCAGCCGGGAATCGAACCCGGGTCTGTACCGTGGCAGGGTACTATTCTACCACTAGACCACTGGTGCCTGTTGGTGTAACAACTTCTACAATTGTATATTAGTAATTATCTATTTATCATAAATTCTTTAAACCAGAACACTTTGTTATTTTGAATAATGCAACCATGTTCAAAATTTTTCCAAAATGATGTAGCAATTATAATGATTGTGAGATGATCATATGCTGATGATGTAGTAGTCACAAATCAGACTACACATCATTGGAGCAATAAATTTGGGCAATTTAGTATAGTCGCATGTACATCCTTCATATAAAAATGCCGGATTTCATATGTTATTGCTACATGACAACATACCAATGGATGAATGGTAATCAACAATCATATGTTGATGGGTTCATTTAGTCATTCCAACTAATCAATTTTTTTTTTTTTTTTTTTTTTTTTTTTTTTTTTTGTTTTGAAATATTACAATAGTTTGGGTTTTTGGGGGTGGGGGAGAGATTCGAACCCACGACCTCGTTGTGTAGATGTGAAGGACTTAACCACTGGACCGATCTCATCTTGTCATTCCAACTAATCATCTTGTATCTCAAGATTTAGCTATTATACAAAAACAACTATATAGTTTACAATAATGCTACTTTACCTAAATTTGGTGTCAAAATGATGTGACATCCTTGATTTCTTTGTATTAGAATTGGATGATTAGATTTTAGTGATGTCCAAATTAGCATTACTTATATAGTTTATGAGTAGTTATGTGAGAGATAATTAGTTTTTTTTTTTTTTTTTTTTTAGTTTTAATTTTTGTACACTTAGATTGAAATCTAATGACTATAAACTAACTTAGCAACTATACATTACATGTACAGTAGTTGAACCTGTCGGCTCAACCACTTCTTATTTAAGCGTATGTTTTTTTTTTTTTCCTTAAAAAATTATCTTATTTTTACAATTTAAATGTTTCCTAATTCAAAAAAATATATATATGCTTAGAACACTTTTCTAGTTAAGAAAAAAAAAAAAAACTTTTTTTTAATACAAATTTAGTAACAAAATAAAAAAGAAAATTCATTTAATGAGTTTCCTAATTCCGCACTTCAACAAAACATGTTGACATCCTATTCTTATTTTTTTTCCTCTAATTTTCTCACTTTAGCAATTGAATGCTAATAATTTGAGTTCTTTTGAAAGAAGATCATTATTTTCAAATTGTTCTATATTTTTTCTAATTTAATTGTTTTATTTTCAAATTGATATATATTAATATATTATTGTTTCTGTTCATTACTGAAGTTATTTGATTTCTTGATATTGATTTCATTATATAAACATGCTTGATAGAAAATTTGAGTTTGGATATGAAAAACTTAAAAAGAAAAAAAAAAGTAGTTATTAAAAAGAAAATTTAAGCATAATTATTAGATAATCAAACCGTACAAATAAACGGTAACAAACAAGAAATAATGTGAAATAATGCCTCATTTGAAGTGTTCGTTAAGGCCTCCAATATTATTCAGCGCACTTAAGTATTTCTCTTGGTGACAAGGGGCGGCAACAAATACCTAAAGTAATAATTTCGTTTCCAACTTTAATATTTCAAAAAATTTGTTTCTTTAAATGTGGGGTTTCAACGGAAAATTGCGTGAAATCAATTTTCAAAGAAATGTACACCTTTTTTTTTATAGGTATTTCTAGCTATTAGGTAGAATTGAATCTATAACATCGATATTGTGATACAATATTTGAATATAAAAAGAGAAATTTGGGTGCAACCAAATAATGTGATATGTTGTGAGTGGGATAGCCGTATTGTGATGGTCAAACCGAAGATCTTCTCAAATAGCATATTGAAGAACAAATTATGGGCCAGTTTAGTATTGATTTTGATAAGCTAAGGGTCAGTTTGGTATTGCTGTATTTTTTGTAATAATCATTGTTAGCTGTGCTGAAAGAATAGTCGGCTGTGAAATTAATCGGCAGATGTTTGGTTAATTGTATTTTTAAGAGCTTAAAAGCAGTTTACGTATATTTGGTAATTTTATTACAGAAGTGCTGAAATTAGTTACAATTACTAAAATATACATGATTTTAGAACCATATTTTAAGAATCAAATCAATAATTAAGTAGAATATTTAATTTAGAGATGAAATAAAGTATATAAATGAGTTTAACTCGATTTTATAAAGTTGATAATGATATTTTAAAATATTCATTAAATGCTGAAATAGATTAATCCATAATCATTCTCAAAAAGTAACCCACACATACTTCTCAAAATCAAGTAATTTTTCCAAAATTGATTATTTAAGAATCTGTCTTGATTTGACAGTGATTTTGAGAAAGAGGTAAATAGTTACTTTTCAAAAGCAATTATGAAATAATCAATTTTAGGATTTAATGAATCTTTTAAAACACCCGAATTGCCCTCATTAATTTAACTTAAAGACATATTTGTCCTTATATTTTTTTTCCTAATTTAATATCTTTCAACCCTAATCTCACCTCAATTTAAGGTTTATTTCTCATTATAATACAAACTTTTCTTTGTGTTTGAAGATTTTCTACCAATTTCTCAAGAAACTCACAAGTAAGTCAAATAATTTTATTTTGTTTATAGTTATGAGTTCTTTGTGCAATATATAACTGTTAGAAAAAAGTTCTATATAAATTATGTAGTTGAGTTTAATTGATACCTTTTAATTAACTATAAAGTTGTTAGGCTTTTCTTTCTCTTTTTTGATGGTAGGTTGTTTAGATTTTCTAACGTATGATCTATATATTTTACTTCTTATTAATTTTATGGTCCATGTGAGGAAGATAAAGTATAGTTTTTTGAGTTGGTG
The DNA here is from genome assembly GCA_030490815.1 of Acer saccharum. Lineage (NCBI taxonomy): Eukaryota > Viridiplantae > Streptophyta > Magnoliopsida > Sapindales > Sapindaceae > Acer > Acer saccharum. The sequence continues at coordinate 14,844,628 of CM059877.1, read as the reverse complement.
AATGAAGCATCACTTCTCGTGTATAGTCAATGTTTATGATGTTCCAAGTGGTTAAAATCGATATTAATCCACTTATCTTTCAACAAGTTACAGAATTACAAATACAAGAATTAGTCTATTTTATCGACTTAGACAATTATTTGTGTATAACCTATTGTTAAGTAATTAAAACTCTCTTGAATTATCATGGCCTCGTGATGAGGTCTTTGGTCAATTATTTCTCTATTTACCTTCAAATTATATTGATGTTGCAACATGGACATAACAAAACAAAACAAAACAAAAATAAAAAAATTTACTTTTATATAATTTACGAAAATATATAGATTTAACCAATCATGTGTTGGTGTGAGTGGTTCGCGGCTCTCATCCCTTAAGCAAGGTCGTTGGTTCAACTCCCCTTGTGAACGGAGCTACACATATTGGGAGCACTTTACCCCTTAGTGGGCCGACCCGGTGCGAATCCGGATTAGTCGAGGTGTGGTTTGGGCTGATTGCACCGTATGGTGGATCCGCCCCACCCGGAAACCGGATGGTTTAAACCAAAAAAATATATATATATATTTAACTTTTTAAATATTTAAATCTACTTCATTTTATATTAAAAATACTTAGATATTTAATTTTATTGTTAAAATAAAATATATTTGTTAGACAGTGACTTGAAAAAATTACTTAACTTCACATCTAATATTTCTTCAAAACATCTAATAGTGATTATTTCAGAAGCTGAAATAATACCAAACTGGTAATAAGTTGTTAATCGTTGTACTTTCTTAAGTGAGTGCTATTAGAAGCAACCATATTGATTGTGTCCATACCAAATGAGAGTAGTTCAGGAAAGGCAAAGTGTAATCGGCAGTCCTAGAAACTCAAAAGTAAAGGTAGATTGATCTCTTTGAATTAAAAATATATTGTCTTCCTTTATATATTTTTATAATTTAAACTCATTCTTGATATTTGAAAGTGAATTTCACTCAATTTCATGTCTTCAAAGGTAATATATTAATTTTTTTAAGAAATTATTGATTTCAGTAAAGTGTAATAAACATTTGTGAAGACAAACCTTTTTTTTTTTTTTTTTTTTAATAATAATTTTGATTAGTTAAATAGACATATTGATTCTTCTTATTTAAGTTGATCTATACTTGTGCAAAAGTGCCTTGACAGCTTAAGCGTGAGGTGACCTCTCTAATGGTGGGAGTCGACTTTTTCCGATTATGGAAGTAGACATTTTGACCACACTGTAGGTCCCGACAGCCCCCTGATGAAAAGAAAGTTATGGGTATCCTTTTCGTACAACTATAAGCCTCCCAAACTCTAATGAGGATGATATTCCATCTTATTAAAACTCTGTAATCAAGAAGATTAGCAAGACAATATCATCGACTTTATATTATTCTTATACCAGGAATCATGTTTTTTTCCCGATCAGGGCAATTTGCATCCGTACTCAATACACTTCAAATAGACTAATCATGATTAATTAATATAATCCATTAAAGAATGACATTTTATTTTAACAATCCCTAAGAAGCATAAAAAAACACCAAAAAAACAAAATCTACATCTACACACACCTTTTACTTTTGATTCAGTACCATAAAACAGTAGAAAGAGAAGGCATAAAAGTGAAAGGAAATAGCCACAACATCACTCTCAAAGATTAATTATTGTCAATATATAAAACTCCAGATTTGAATTCCCCAACAGATTACTCTTTAACCTTTTCTCTTCATATAACTTTTTTCTCTTTTTGCACCTTCTCTTGCTTGCTAATTCCAACAACTCAATGCCTCCTTTCTCAAGCTTTCCTTTATTCTCACTTCTCCTCTTTTCGTCTCTCTTCGGTCCAAGGAAACTTTGATTCTTCCAGTTTTATTTATATAACAGTTGTAGAGATGATGCATAAAACTCTTCTCTGCCCACAAACACCATCGGTGCTTCCTTTTGTTTTATTTATATTATATATATATATATATATCTTATATAGCTTCTACATCATCGTTCTTCTTAACAAAGTTGAATTTTTTTCAGAATTTAGAAGCAGCTGAGAGACATGGGTTCAAGGCTTTTACAGTGTTTCGCATTCTTCCTATTGAATATTTTCCTCAGTTCAGGTGATCATCTGCAATGTCTTTTAGAGGTTTTCGCTGCACCTAAGTGTTTGTTTTTCTTCTTTAGCCTAGATATATGAGAGCCTAATTTGATTTCTATAGCGATCAATCATAAAGTTTGTCTATTCAAGTGATTTTGCCTGTGATTACATAAATTGAGTTCTCTTTCTTTTGTCTTTGTTCATGTAAACTCTAAAGTTATTAGTTGTAAATAGTTGCTTTATCCTATTAACTATAGTATTGTTTTGATTAAGTAGTAGCTTTTACACAAGGCTATTTTTGTTTCAAGTGAAATTAGAGATCACAAAATTTTAACTTTCCACACAAACACACACATGCATATGCTCTCACCATACACATGTATACTCAGAGACATGCGCATGCACACAAGAAGAGTCATGCATAACAAACCTTAAACTTAAGACTCAATCTGAGGTTAGATTTCTTGTCTTATCAATTGTCTGTTTTTGTGCTTCCCGACATGATCATGATTTCTGCAAGTGGTATAGCAAGGACAATCATGTCTAAGAATGCTTAAGATCTAGGTATAGAATAAATGTTGGCATCAAAGTAAGCAACTTCTTTCCCTATGTTCGTAGTAAGTAAAAAGAAAAAGAATAAAACTTACACCGCCTTTGATTTCTTCAGGTTCAAGTGTTGCAGAGAAACCTCCTCTGGAAGCAATCCATCAAAACAGAAAACTGGAATATCAAGAAAAGTGGATACCTTCATCACCTTCACTGTACACCACCCAACTGGATTCAGGTGTTCCCATCGTAAACCCAACTCCTCCAGGTACAACAACTCCTATAGTAAATCCAGTGATATCCCCACCATCACCAACCCTAACTCCGCCAACCACAACTCCGCCGACCACAACTCCGCCGACCATAACTCCGCCGACCATAACTCCACCAACCACAACTCCACCAACCATAACTCCGCCAACCCCAACCACAACCCCGACCACAACACCGACCACATCATCAGGCGGATCATGGTGTGTTGCAAACCCAACAGCTTCAACAACTGCTTTGCAGGTAGCTCTTGATTATGCTTGTGGGTATGGAGGTGCAGACTGTTCTGGAATTCAGCCAGGTGCGAGTTGCTATAATCCCAACACTATCCGTGACCATGCTTCTTTTGCATTCAATGAATACTACCACAAGAATCCAGCTCCTACTAGCTGCGTTTTTGGAGGGGCAGCACAGCTTACTTCCACAGACCCGAGTAAGATGTCTTCATGAGGAAGGAATAATCAATTGCTAGAATTCAGTTTTACATGCCTTATTGAGTATCCTTGATTATATTCAAATTAACATTCCTGACTCCTTCCTCAATTTCTTACAGGTAGTGGAAGTTGTCGCTTTCCATCATCCACGGCATCAACCAGGTAACTTTTTCATGATCAACTTTTGTTAGTTTTTCTTGTCAAAAATGAAAGCACAAAAGCCTCATTCATTTTTTTAAATACAGCATGAGTCCACCAGTTAATTCGACTCCGACTACAACTCCATCTACACCAATGACAACCCCGGGCATAATGTCACCTGACATAATGACACCTGACTCACCAATTTATGGTTCAGCACAACCAACAGGTCTCCCCAGCTCAGCCACCTCAGTATCATGCAGCTTACTGCTCCTCTTCATAACAGTTGGTTTTGTGGGGTCACTTGTTACCGAAAAGTATCTCTAAGCAGATGAAGAAATTCAATTTATGCAGCAAGAAGGAACTTCCTTTCGTGTCAGAACACTTGTTGAACTTTTAAGCCAGCACTGCGAATCAACAATGCAAAGGCCTTTTTTCCCACCATAAGATTGATTACTATACTTCTTCTATGTATGCATATTAGTTGACAAAGTAGCCTGGGAGAATTGAAGAAGACTATAGAATTCCTTAGGTTCTTGTATTCCTAGACACATTAAATAGCTACTTTCGCTGTAGTTTTAGCTAAATAAATTATTAGACAAGCACATCCGTCGTTAGGACTGCTTTGTCAGTTGAGAAATTTATAGTTGATGTTAGCTAGCACATCAGCATCAATTAATTTAGTTACCAAGATAAGTAATAATTCTTTAAAATATAGAATTTAAATAAGATATAATCAAGAAGAAGGATAATAAGTAATGGCCTAATGGGTTTAAGGAGCCTGCAACAATTAGACCTTTTTCTACTAAAAAAAAAATCTTTCTGGAGATTCAAACAAAGGAAACAATATTGCAAATCTCCAAAGAAATTATTTCATTCACAAACACAGGAAACACACTACTCCACTACTCAGTTCACAAGTCACAACATCTGCAAATGTCTCATTGAAGTACCCCTGAGTTGGCTAATTGTTAAGTTAGAAAAACCTTGACCTAGTAACTGATGTATAAGATTTTTATGTACGGTTTAGAAAGTTTCTTGGTCTCTCTAAAAACTAGAGATACAGAAGTAACAAGAGCCTTAAACAGTTTTATGCAAGAAACATTCTGATAGAAATCAGCTGGGCCTAGTGTAGAAAACACAAAACAGATAAATTTAAAGGAAAGTGCACACTAGTCAATAGTAGTTCTATAAAATGTTGACAAAATCTTTATTCTCTATATATAAATATTGTTTGTCTAAGAAATTAATACATATCTAACATGAGCAAGAAAGGGTCAGAAATCATGATTATTCTCTTATTTTGTCAACTTTAAATGAACACACAAATTTACAAGATGATTGATTGAAAAACTCTTTAATAACAGAATAAATTTAAAACAAGAACAAGCACGAGGCGACAATGATACAGATGATGGCTAAGGTGGCAACAAGTGAACCTTGGTCAAATGCTTTCCGCAAGCTCCCAGCTCGTGAAAAATGCTGGAAACCCATATATGCTGCTATCACCAAGGAAATAATAGCACCCTCTTGTGTTCCCCTGCCATAGAAAAAAGTGGTAAAATGTAAATAAAAATAAGGAAAAGAATAACAATTTCATTCATTCTCACTCAATATATATACTTGCCTTAGGTTCATCACATGATAGGGAGCCACAATAACCAAGAGTAACGCTACAAATGGCAACTCAAGTTCACCTACATACAAAGAAAATTTGATTTAGGAACTGTTTAGAATTTCTTCAATCTCCTTTCTAAGTATATATGTAATTGCATAAGGTGTAAAAAGGGAAGAGATTAAGAAGTGTAAACACAATCTTTAATCGTCACCTGTACTCCTAGGTTTTTTAAAGGAATACAGATTTCACTTCAGATTTATATATTAGCAACAATATTCCTAAAAGGTTCAGCAAATTTTGTTCTTCCCTTCAGATTTCATGTAAACTACAATCCCTCTCTTCAATTTTATTGTATCAATGATATTCACTGTCCTTTGTTCCTCAGAACCAAGATTCAGGATGGCCAATTACATGGTAATAAGGAGAACTATAATGAATCAATGCCTCTATCACATAAAAAGTCAAAGGAGGAAAGCCAAGTGTCAATTTATATATAAACCAAGAGGGAGGACAATGTTAAACGTCAGAATTCACAAAAATTTCTTAGGGAAGTTCTTTAACTTCCCAAAAGGGGTATTTATAAGAATGGTGCAAACTATTAAACTTAAAGGATTATGCCCAAAAGTTAACACGGTTGACCCAATAATCACACCATCTAGAAATGACAAAATGTCAAATGAGAATAAGCAAGTTCCCAACAACTAACATTGCCTAAACTTGTGATCAATTGGAGAAATTAATAACAGAACCTACCAGGAATGAAGAAGAAGAGACGAACAAGAAGTGCCAAAAATGCAGCCCAAATACCATAGTCACCTCTGCAAAGTGCAAATCAAATTTAAAATTACTTTACCAAGTCTTAAATCTAACAGAATCTTCAAAGGATAATTTGTTTTACAAGAAAGTTTTTTTTTTTCTGATTCTTCAATTGCAAATAAAGCGATGTAAAAGTATGAATAAAGCAACAAAAATCTTTGCCACGTTGACAAAATATGATGACAATGAGAACATATAACTGATAGGGAAAAGACATGACAATGAGATTTTCTTAAAGGCTTACTTAATCCATGAGATGACACTTGCTGGTGCTTGTAGAGCAAATAGCGGAACAAGAAAAGATTTCTGAACGGCAGTTCCTTTTGCAAGCATCAGAACCCTAGACAATTAATTCACTTCCTTCAGAGAATACTTCATGAATAAATTAATACAGTTAAAACTTAGTGAGCATGGGGTACAAATGCAATAACAGATAACACCGATACAGTATTAGTTGAAAATGTAGGAGATGATACGGCAAGGCTACGCTGGTAAATAAAATAATTGTATATTTTATAGATTTACATCATACCACAACTTATCATAGTACATAGTTTAATTACACAACCATTTCTAAGCACGAATAAATCAAATCTTGTATCACAAACTCCTTATAGTAATTGTTTCCAACAATTGTATTCCTAATCAATGCAAAAAGCAGCTTCATCTAAAATTAAACATGTGTGCGGTTATTTTTATTACTTATAAAATACAGCTCCCAATGAAACCCTCCTTGCTCGATGAACAACAAATGTTGAAGGTACAAAAATTCATATATCCAACATAATCTGCTAATAGCTTTAACATAAGTATAATGCAACTTTTTAAATTTTGAATTACACTGTTGACTTTATTGAATTTGTCACATCGATGTATTCTAATTTGACCTAAACTTCGATTCATACGTACAAATGCTAACGCGATTTCAAGAGTAAATACATACATAAATGAATATCTCACACGAACACACAAATATGTACATAGAGCTAGAGAGTATAGATAGAGGATTCATACGCAGAAGAAATGGTAGAGATCAACTGGAGATTACGAACAGTTAGAGGCGAAGCGTAACAAACCGCACCAAATCCTCTCCCTTTCTTCATTTCTTTACAATTAATCGAAAATCTGCAACACAAGAACCAAAACAATTCTAAGGACATTTTCAACTCAAATTCAATAAATTCAATTGAATTGCATGAAATTAACTAACCGGAGAGGATTGAAAGAGAACGAGCTCGAACCACTGGCGAGAGCACCGACGGGCTTCTTCTTCTGGTAGGAGAGAATCGGTCGGTTGTTGTTGTTGTGGAGTGAGAGAGTTTGCGTTGACGACATAGAAAGAGACGCCATTCTCTTCGGGCTTTTGTCGCTTGTAGTTGTTCGACGTATCTCTCTTTTTGTCGCCGAGAGAGAGTGAGAGAGGCCTAACTGTAGAGACTGTACTGCCATGGATTTCATGTAGAACTGCAGAGTGAAAAAACGCTAACTGAAGCGTTCTTCATATCATCATATGTGAATTTTCTACCGTCAATTTGATCTTTAATACGTGGACGATCGGACCGTGTTGGTTTGTCCAATCTTGGTGTGTGGTGTCAGCGAATTTCTAGAATTTTGTGATAAAATCAGGATTGTTCGTGAAATGAAAAGCTTCTAGATGGCGCGCAACTATTGGTCGAAAGTTTTTAAGATAACTAGTGATAATCTAGGCCGTTAACTTAACACTCCATCGTTTTCCAATCCTTTAAGCTAATAACGTGAGGGCACGTGAAGGTTTGATTCTTGAGTGTTCTATAATGGATCGGTTATTATTTGTCTTGTTAATCAGTTTCTCTTTGGACATGCTTGTAGCTTATAGGTGTAGTGTGTTGATAATTCATTGATCCAAGAAAGTTATGGAACTCATAAGAAATTAAGAATCTGTGATGTACAACTGAGTGACTGACCAGTAGGGTGTTAGGTCTTGATTCATATTCTCATCTGATGTGGAATTTTTTGGAGACGTAGAAAAACGTTTGGAAGTTAAAGATGTTGTTTAAGGGATGTATGAAAACCAAAAGGAACGACGAAACAGAAGATTGGGGTGAGACCACTACATCAAGGAATAAAATATCGGTATTGGTATCGATATCAGGCTTCTAAATTTGAGGATAATATCAATATCGGTAGATATTCTATCAAAAAAATTTTTAAAAAAAAAAATTGATGAACATTTGCATCTAAAGTTAGAAATTTTTTGTGAAATTTTAGGACAAACTTAAACAAGTGATTATACATCAAATGAATCATATTTCAATGATAAATTAATATATTTATGAGCTAATTATAAATTATAACATAGATAAAATCTGTATATAATTTTTAAAATTGAGTATTTAATAGAATAATATTTTGTTTCACTTTTACAATATTATATACAATATAAAGAAATTAAATACTTAATAAACAAAATGATCATTAATATATATATATAGTTCAATACTTCTAAGATTCTATCATAAATCATAATTCATACATAATAATACATTGTATGTCTGAAATTTAAAACCAAAATAAATTCCTTGTTAATTCAAATACATAAGATACATTTCCATATTGATTCGAACAATAATTTTCTCAGGAAAACGTGCTTGCCTAGTTTTTAAGGTAGTTATTAATATGACATGCATATGTTGTTTGATGATCTTTTCCAACTGATTCATGAATTGGGTTGTTTGGATTTATCCAACTTGGTGGATATTGTTAATCTGCATGCGTAGGTATTGCATATGGCATGTGGAGAAGGATAATCAAATATATTGTAGCCATCATAACTACCATAATATAGTACATAAGAACCTAATCTTGTCTGTGAATCACCTATAAAACTATTTTGTGTCTGTACTTAATGAGGAGAGAGTCATACTCAAAGAATCTTTATCAATTTGACTCATTTCTCTTTGTTGTCTACCACGATTTTGATCGAAATTACTTGCATGAGCATCCCAACCTGCCGCACTAGCATTCCAATATGTTGCACCAGCAACCCAATCTCCGGCATGCACATCCCAACTTGTTGCACCAACATTCCAACCTCCTGCACCAGAATCCTAACCTCTTGCCTCATCCCCACCATTTCCATCAGAGGTATTTGGTCATCGGAAGAGTTGGTAACAGTAACTCCACGATCTACACCAACTGAAAGTTGCGTAGCGGAAAATTAGATTTGATAATAAAATCAAATAAAATTAAGAACGATAGGTTTCAAAAATTTTCAATCGTCTTCTTGGGACCTTTTGTATATACACGAATATGAGGAAGAGATTTGTTTTCATATCTTTGAAGAACACTTCTTTATTTTCTTTTCGATCATTCTTTTCGATCAAGTACCACTAAGTCTTCCTAACTATGTCCCGCAATCTAGCAACTGTGTGTAGGCATGTCACGGATTCCGGAAGCAGTTGAATGGAGGCTTGAGAGAACCAAAAGACAACATCTTGCTTCCTCCTTGATGAATTCAGCCAACCCTTGTATGAGAGAAAAAAAAAATCTTTTTTTCTTTTCCCTCTATAGTTGCCGCCCACCTCTGTTCTCTATAGGGTTCCGAATAACTTCTTTTTCCTGACAAATATATCTTATATACTAGGAACTTAGGGTTTAGTAATCCGAGTTAAAATAGGATTCTAAATCCTTTTTAACTATTTACTTTTTACTAGGGTTTAAACCTTTGACCTATTTAGAGTAAATGAAAAATAATAACTTTTTGTTTTATTGCTCGTCAAGGTTAGAAACTGAAACCTCCATATGATAATTTAATAATTATTAATTATTAATATGTCAATTAAATAATCATATTATTTAATAATATTTAATTCAAAAATTAAATAATTTATTAATTAAATAATCACATCATTTAATTAATTCCCAAAATATATTTAAGTTACTTTCGTAACACAATTAATTGGACCATCCAATTTTCCGTAAGTCTTTGTTACTATCAATCGTATAAGGCTAGCAAGGGGACCTAATGGACCCACAGTTTTGAGCGCCAATAATTCTTAGAAAAAATTAATTAAACTCTTTAATTAATATTTCACAATTATTAACCTTGGAGTTATTCCACTAAAAACCCAAGGTTGTACTCTCGTAACTGTAGATGTTTTACACAACCAATTTTATTAGTGTCCATTGATATAGCTATTACATATGGCATGATCCTCCACAAGTAGTTCATAATTAGAGGTAGGTCATAAAGTCTTTTATACCTCTCTAATTATATCTTTTCCTTTAAGTACCATTGATTTTCTTGATTGATTATATCCTCCATTCCTTTACGGAAGAAGGAGAGCGCTATTAATCGTTCAAGCCCCGAATCAACCCTTAAGGGAACTACTTATCTACTTCTCACAAGAAGGAGTGGATTCCACTATTGCGTACATACCTTCCCAGCCACAAGCTAAACCGTGATTCCAAGATACGGAGTTATTGACCGAGAATGATATTCTGATCTCACCCATGGTAAATCAAAAACCACGATCTAACCTGAAGGAGTCAGTAAGACACTCAGGATTTAGATCACCCATATATAGCCATTATTACTCAATATATATGAATCTTTTCAACTAACGGATCTTAGTGACAGATTCATATAGATCGTGGCCCAATTCTATATGGTCACATCATATAAGGTGCTTCCATTCTCATAACACCATATGAGTAGTCTAGGATAAGACCACTATACAATACGGAATGGACCGCAGCTGTAGATTAACCACAAATAAAGTACCCATCTTTATTTGCTTTCTACGGACTATTTAGATTACATGTCTCAAACTGAATACCTCTATGTATAACATTCATATACTCAGTTTGAGATTACATCTAGGAATCTTGGATGTTTGCATATATACTATAAACGTATGAACTAATATGTTTGAATGAAATAACTACTTCTTTTATTATTGAATTTATAACTTTTATATATTACAAGTTTTAAGGCATAAATCCCAACACCAACTTCTTCGTGGAATAAGAAGAATTGTGCATAAAAGAAAATAGTATTTTTATGAAACAAGAAAGTCTTGTACGTTTAGGAGTATGATTTCCTTTTATCTTAAACTCTCTGTAACTAGTATAAATAGACATAATATTTATGTTATTAGATTTAAGGGCGAAGAGAGAAAAACACATGTAACATCAAAGAGTGGTAAGATCCGGGGAAGACCCCAAGGAATATCCGGGAAGGGATCCGGGAAATATTAGTGGATTAAGTTAAAGATTTGTGGGTGATATTCAGATGAGACCTAAGGGATATTAGGGGATTCTTGGTGAGAATCTTGTAAGCGTTGTAAGCTGAGAGTCATGATGTAAAGCTCGATTGTGAGCTTGAGGACTTGATAAGGCTCGGTGGTTTGGGGTTGAAGTTAGAGAGAGAATCCTAAAGTATATAACTATAACAATTTATCATATAATGAAACTTTCTCTGTCATTCTGATGGCCTGTGGTTTTTTACCTGACTTGGGTTTTCCATATATATCTTATATTGTGATTAGTTTATTTTATCTCATCTATTTTTCTGCTATATATGTTATTATTTGTTATGTATGAATATTAGGCAACACACTTCCTCATAGATGGTCCTTGATGTATGCCAACATAGGGATGGCAACGGGGTCGAGTGGATTGGGGATGGATACCCCATTATCTATCCATATCCTGTGAGATTTATATCCCATCCTTTTATACATTCCCCATTTATGAGTAAGTAGATTATCCATCCCTATTTTTAAGTAAACGGGGAGGGTTTGGAAAATCCCTGAATTGAGGTAGAGATATCCATCACCGCTTTATCTATTCCTGTATTTGATGAAAAAAATGTAAATTTTTATACTTTATATGAGAAAAATGTAACTGACATCTATAACGATATATACATTTTATGTTATAGATATATATATGGAGAGAGAGAGAGAGAGAGAGAGAGAGAGAGAGAGAGAGAGAGAGAGAGAGAGAGAAATCTTGAAAGATATTTTTAAAAATTCTATTAAATTAAATATTTTAAATAACTCTACAAAATATTGTACCATGAAGCTTAACATAGAAATTGCACACAAATACATCCATTAAAAGTTCAAATAACATAAATTCAAAGAAAGAAAATCAAATCAAATCAAATTTCACAACTCAAATTCTCCGACAACTTAATAAAAGGGTAATACGAGATAAGGTTGGTCTGATGATAAACCCCTCACATCTACGTCACGAGGTCGTAGGTTTAAGTCCTTCTCCTCCTCTAAAAAAACCCTGAATTTATGTAACATTAAATAATAATAATAATAATAATAAAAGGTCTTCGTGAGACAATAAGGCAGCAGTCACATGTCACTCACATCACCATAAGCAAAAATATAAGAAATAACTTATATAATTGTAGTTAATAATTACATAATATTTTTTATATTTATAAAATATTAAAATTAATAATGAAGCCAAATGGGGATAGATATCCATCCCCATCTAAAAAATAAAATGGATATTAGAATTGCTTAGTATTCTACCGAGATGCTTGCACTTGCGGGGGCATGATAGAACATAGATTTAGGCATAATTATGGCTTACAATCAATTAGTGTATATTTGAATTACTTGCCTATTGTATATCCTAAATTGTAGCATCAAGATTAAGAAGGTTGTATTCAATTAGGATTTCAAATGACTTTTAAAGATTTTTATTGAATTAAAAAGTGTAGATATATTCAATATAGACATTTAAAGACACTTTAAAAGTCCTATGGTATTCAATATAGACTTTTAAAAAGTATATAAAAGTTATAAGGTCAATACTTTTTTGAAAGTTCATAAAAGTCCATATGTATTTAAAATGTCAATGAATTTTATAGAATTCAATAAATTAAAAGCTAATAAGCTAATAATTCAAAATGTCAATGTCAAAATTCAAAGCTAATAAGTCAGAAAACATTTGTTCTTGTCGGGGGACTAGGGAGAGGCATTATATAGCATAAAAAGTTTTATTTCTTGGTAATTCCTCTCTCGTTAATTTGTGATAGTGAATTAGGGTTTTGATACTTGATTTTCTATTATTTTGACCATGTTTGTTTATTATTAGGATTTTCTAATAATGTTGAGTACTTTAATTAATACAGCAATTAATTAGAATTTGATAGGAAAGACCACCTAATCTTCTAAAATACAAAATACATATTTAAGATTGGTTCATTTTTTTCTCTCTCATGCACCTTGATATTTGAATTTAACTTGAAGAATGCTAAGGAAAAATAAGGACCAAAAAGAGGATCCCAACTCCTTTCACACAGTCCCTTAGAGCATCTCCAATGGTATCTTCAAAAGTAGGGGAATAATCAAAATTTAATTATTTATTCAAAAAACACTGTCTAATGGAGTTATTAAAATTTAGCAATAGCAGCTATCAATAATCAAATTACCTCTTCAATAATCAAATTTGAAGATCGACTTCATCAAATACAAACTTAACCTAAATTAACGGTTATAATTTTATTCTTTCTCTCTCTTCTGTGGCTTTTTTTTTTCCTCTTTTTTTCTCTGATTATCTATGTATTTCATCATTGTTTCAACTCCAAAAATTTCAATCAAATAAAATTCATCTATTCATTATGAATGGATTAATACCCATATCATATACCTTCTCATGTCTTTTATAATTTTTTTTTATTTTTTAGCAAAAAAAACTAATATACCATTGTCGTACCATTGTGGACTATACAATCATCAAATTTAACAATCCCTAAAAACAATTCTCAAATTGTGAGGTGGCAACTTTTGAGGATCCAAATTTGTTTATACTATTTGAGATGCTCTAATTTTTGGGAACAATTTTTTTGCTCTTAGGTGCATTTATTCTGCTGTCTTTTTTCAGTCTCTCAAAAGTCAAAACACAACACACACGGACATTCAATTTTATTTATTATGTTATCAGAAAAAACCAACTAGCTAGCAGTTGATACTTGGACAAATCATATGGTCTAATCGGGTTTATAGTCAAAGTCCAGCTAATCCTAATACAGACCAAATCACCAAACCATAACCCAAATACCTTTAAAGCAGTAAAGACATTTTTTTTTTTTTACTATAAAGTAGTAAATATGATATAAATTATTATACACCCAATTTATCAATCTGAAATTTGATAATTAACATTTTAATTTAAGCACCATTTCTTATACCGAAAATAACCCTCAATAAATTTATAATATGGTCATTTGTCAAGAATTCTCAATTCAATTCCAGATTACTCTTAATTTCATGCTACACGGGTCTTGGAAATCTATTAGGCTATCACATAAAGAGACGAAAATTGCAGGTTGTTGGTTTGGTGTTGGAAAGGATTCGATCAACTTATAGATGAGTATTTTGATCAACTTACAAAAGATTGGATGAAGATTTTTAAATAAGGAATAGCTTTCACATATAGAATGAAATTATTTTTTTGACTTGGGAGTTATTTGCCCAAGCTCCAAACTTATCTATCTACCAGTTGAGCTACGCTCCTGGGTAGGGATTGCAAAATTATCCATGGATATGGATATCCGTAAGAATCCATTCCATTTAAAAAGGGGATAGATACTATTATTTTAGGGTCGGAGCGGGGATCGATACCATCATAATATTCATTTTATTTTCGGGGATGGGGATGGATATTGTCTATGGATATCCATAATCCATCCACATCCGAAATTATTATAGTTTTTATTATTTTAAAAATATAAAAAAAATTATTATGTAATTATTAATTCTAATTATATAAGTTATTGACTTATTATTATTTTTTTAATCATCAAAACCCTAAAAGCTAGATTTCTAAAATAAGCATGATACCCTAATTGTCGCATAGTGATGGAAGAATGAGAATATTTATGGTTTTTTTATCATGTTGTTGGAGAAAATTAAATTGTGAAGTTTTTTGTGATTTATTTATTTTTTGTTGAATTTATGTTATTTGAACTTTATTGGATGTACATTACAAATGTTAGATACATTTTTCTCTTGTAAACTATAGAAATTTATATTTTTTTTTATCGGATATGGATATAAACGGAGTGAGGATGGATATCTCCACCTCAATTTAGATATTATCCGAATCCGTCCCGCTCACTTAAAATTGGGGATGGATGCAAAAATAAAGATATATATCTCAAACGGATAAGGGAATGGATATCGGGGTATCTATCCCCAATCTGATCCATTGACATCGCTACTTGGGGGGGGCCACATATGGAATGTAAGGGAATAGCTTGATTTCATTAACAAAGTGAGAAGAATTTCCAAATCTTTTCACCAAGAAGGTAGAAATTAAGAAAATTATGGCTTAGGATAGAATACATAAAAATAAAAAAGGTGGATAGATACAGTGATTCAATGCTACCCATTTTCATTAGTTTGCAATCCAAAATTATCTATTTTATCTTTTGACACTCCATTTAAAAAAAAAAAAATTAATTAAATCAACCCAAAAATTATAAGATGAAACTAGGATATTTCTTGAATTAAAACAATTCACAATTTGGGATTGTATCTAGAACCCTAAAACACAACAGTTTCAATCATCCAATTCTTTAAAAAAAATAATAATTCAATCATCTCATTCTAATACAAAGAAATCAAACTATTAATCAAATTCTTAACTTATTGAATATAAGAAGATGAATCAAACATCCTCCACCCTATTCAATATACATAAACCTCTAATAAGAATATTTGGATTTGGATTTAGGATCTGGATTCTCTGGAGAGCCTTTTACCTCATAAATTATTTTTAAAGCAGTGGATTAAAGTTCTATTAATTAATCAATATATGAATTTTTTTTAGAATAAAATTCTTTGCGCAAAGAAGTAACCTGTGTAATTTTTTTTTTTTTTTTGAATTCTTTGCACCATCAAATTAAGAAAAAAAAAAAAGCATTGTTTTCATAAAAAAATAAAAAAATAAAAAAATAAAATTTGGATTATCTTTATAAATTTTTTTGTCTTGTTTAATAATTTTAATTCTGGTTAAAATTGTCATTAATATGTTTCTAGAAAAGCCAACAATGTGGCTCACTATTTGGCAAAGTTAGCTTTAACTAAGGGTGTGTTTGGTAGGGAGGAAAAGAGAGAGGAAAGAAAAGGGTGGAGGGAAAAGGGAGAAGAAAATGGAGAAATATGTGTTTGGTATGGAGAGAAAAAGGGAAGGAAGGGAAAAATAGGAGATTTGTGGGTGGGACCCACCAATTTTAATCCTCCCAAAAGTGGGAGGAAATGAGAGGGAAAGAAGGCTTGCTTTTTGGCTTGATTTAAAATTACAATTTTGTCTATTTTTTTAATATATAAAATATAATGTATAGGTAAAATAGTAAAATTGATAAAATGATCTTTTCTTTCCTTCCTTCCTATTTACCAAATAGCTCAAGGGAAAATCATTTTCCTTTCTTTTCCTCATGTTTTCTATCCCTCCAAATCTTTCTATCATTCATATTTTCTTTCCTCCCTACCAAATGGACCCTTAGAAATTACAAATTTACCCTTTTGATTCATATTTTCATTCATATTTTGATTTAAATGAAATTACAAATTTACCCTTTTTAAAAAAAATTATTTTTTAAAATAACTTGTAGAACATAATGTCTTAATTTATATATATAATAGGTTAAAATTTTTGAAGTCATTTTGTAAAAAAAAAAAAAAAAAGGTTGGATTCATTATTATATTAATTATATTTATTTATTAAATATACAAATATATAATATGTAATATATAAACTATAATGTAAGGATAGAATAGTAAAATTATAAAGAAGATTTTTCATCATTTGTCTTTTCCTTAACAATACCAAACAAAGGAAAGGAAAGATCTCTTCTTTCCTTCATTTTTACCAAACAACTTAAGGGAAAATTATTTTCTTTCTTTCCCTCATATTTTCTAATTCTCATAATCTTTCTATCTTTCCTAATTTCTTTTCTTCCTATCAAACACACTCATAGTGTCAGTGTGTCACCATTGTCAGCCTTAGGGGGGTGTATTCAACCCAGATTTCGTTGGAGTTTGATGGATTTGTTTTAAGTGATGGATTTCGATGAAATTCATAAATCCTACGGATTTCATTAGATTTTGTAGGAATTGAGTAAAGAGTTCGTTGGAGTTCGTTGGAATTCGTCATATAGATTTGGATGGATTTGGATTAAAATGAAAAATAAAAAATTGGATGGATTTGGATTAAATGGATTTGTAAGGATTTGTCTTTAAAATGAAAAAAGAAAAATGCCAGCCACCCAAGCCCTTCTCCTCCGCCACCCAGGATTGCCAACAACCCAAACACAAGAAAATTGGCAATCCTAGCTACCAGCTAAATGAACCCAGCCATTCCAGCCTTCTCCAGTTCTCCTCAGCCATTCCCACCACCAAAATCCAAAAACCCCTCCACCAGCAAAATCCAATTTAATTGATTTAAAGAAAATTCTCCATAATAACAATTAGTCCAATGGTTCTTGTGCATCAATAAATTATATATACATGTACCAGTAGAGCAAATCTCACAGTCCATGTAGAATAATAATTTTTCATTCATTCTCCTTCTAGTTTCTGATCGAGCAAGCAAACAAACAAAAAAAGCCAAAAAAAAAAAAAAAAAAACCTTTTGGCAGCAGCGACATCATAGTAACAACCAAAACCATATGAAAACAACTCCTCTCCAACCAATTAACAATCAAGCATCCAATTTCAAAAAGACAAAAAACCCTAATCCCAATTTCAGGCAAAATTGAGAGATCGAATCGTGGATCTAGAAAGGCAAAACTAATGGGGTTCTAGGGTTTCGTCTTTTTGTTATGATGGGAGGTTGGAAAGGATGGATTTTTTCGATGAAAAATCTGGGTTAGAGAGAGCTCTTGAGAGTTCTCTGATATAAAACATAGAGAGAGAGAGTTGTGAAATCTTTACAAATCTTTGCATAAATGGCAAGATTTGGAAATTAGCTCTCTATTTATATTTTCCTCTTTCAAATCCATCAAAATCCAACCAAATCCATCACTTAAACAAATCCATCCAAATCCATTGGATTTTCAATACACCTAGATTTTGTTGGATTTGTTTGAAATCCAACGAAATCTGGATTGAATACCCCTAGACTTTGTTGGATTTCAAACAAATCTAATAAAATCTGAGTTGAATACACCCTGATTTCTAAAATCCAACAAACTCTGAGTTGAATATACCCCCCTTAATAATTACTATGCAACTTATTATTAGGAGGATTTGCATTGTCGGTTGCTTTCGTTTTTCTAAATATTGTTTTTAAAAAAAAAAAAGTGTATGAACTAATTATAATTTTAAAAAGTCAAATGTGAACCGTCAACCTATAATCTATTAATCTGTCGTCTTCGAGACATTAATAGATATTAATAATTTAATATTTTTTTTAATAAATATTTACAGCCACACAAGATAACTACAAAGACTAAAACTAACAACCCAACCTGACACTCTGACATTAACTTTTATATCAGTAAAAACTTCTTGACTTTTGTTGCTCGATCCTACTCTATGGGTTTAATTTATTTATTTATTAAAAAAAAAAAAAAAAAAAAGAGGCAAATTGTATTATTTGTTCTGTAGCTTTTAAGACCAACTTTCTTACACAACTGTATAATACCAGAAAAGGAAAAACTCAAAATGGTCCCCTCCATCTATTTTGTAATCTAAAAAAGTGTTTCATTAAAAGAAACAATGAAGTTTCACTCTCAAAATGGTCCCCTCCATGCTCCATCTATTTTTAATGGGGAGAGATTTCTCAATTGGTCGAAGTTGTACCACAATATTATTATTCTTTACTTAATTAATTGCGTACTTCAAGCTAACTCCATAAAACTACTCAGACTAACTCAAATAGCTCGTCACTTCTTTCTCTACTACTTCTCTTGCTCTTTCATGGAAGATTTCTATAGACAAAATCAACTAGAGATCTTCCATGAAAAGGAATCCGTTGAGTTTGTACACTTGATAGTACTGGTGGTGAATCGGAAGAAAATTTTCCTATTTTTTATGATACTCTCAAGAGATTTGTGGATGAGAAGAAAGAATAAGAAGAAGAGCTATCGTGTCTGTGATGCTCAGAGCATCACGAGACACGATATCTGCTTCTTCTACTTCTTGGTCTCTGTTTTTTATCTACCATCTCTTGAGAGCATCATAAGACACATAGGAAAAAGAAGCAGAGGATCATAATGGACACAAGAAGGTACGTGAAGCATTTCCAGGGATCTTAATCTTCCTGCTCCAAGCATAAAAAAAAAAAAGATTGGACTCTGAGCATACTTATCCTTCTTTTTTATTTTTCTTAGACATTTTGTTCACTTCAAAAAATCATTTATATTCATTCCCTCGAATTCGAAACTAAGAAAACAAAAAACAAAAAAATCGAACCCGAAAGAAATAATGGGCAAAGATCTGAGCGATGACCAGGTCTCGTCGATGAAGGAGGCATTTACATTGTTCGACACTGATGGCAACGGTAAGATCGCACCTTCTGAGCTGGGGATCCTAATGCGGTCACTCGGGGCAAACCCAACCCAGGCCCAGTTGAAATCCATGGTCGCCGAGGAGAAACTCACCGCTTCCTCGACCTCATGGCTAAGCACATGTAAAATTATATTATACATTTTGTTGTATTTTCGAATATTAAAATTATGTATAATATAATTTTTAGCTATGTATTATCTTCTATGGATGTTATTGTTCTTTGAATTGAATGGCCGGGTTAAGTAATGCTTAGCTTTTGTTACATAATTAACAAGTGTTTTGGTGGCATCTGTTGATCTTGCTTAACTGGTAACTACTGTAATTTGATAGTTTGTAGGATTGTAGGACTTTCAGCAACTCTAGTTGTTTATTTTGATGAGGAGTTTACCGTTTAGATTTGAAAATTTGTTATTTAGGTGTTTGTGCTCTTTTTGATGCTTACCTTGGGTAATTGCAATCTTAAGTAAATGTCTTTTGGGATGGAAGTGGATGATTGTCTGGTAGTAGCCGAAGCAACAATACAGCTTCTGATTCCAGCACAGTGAAATAAATTGTTTGCCTTCTCATTTTTTCCGTTTGACAATAATCTTCAAATGATCCTTGCTGTGTTTACTGTTATTGCATTACAACGAATTTAGGATGTTCAGAATTCACATTAAATTACCGAAAAACACAATGGAATGTAAATGTACAACAATGTGAATGAAATTCCTCCCAAAAGCACATAATCCTTCAACAGTTTATAGCTTGCAGCACTTGCAACATTTAACTTACACCAAAGAACAATTAGAAAGCATCATTTTTACACCAAGTGCTTGAACTTGCCGCAGTAATTTGAAGTGATGTACAATAATCCCATCAAATAAAGAACCAAAATCTCTAGAGCGAATTGCAAATGTATATCAGCAGCCATGGTTTGCTGTTTTCTCATCAATGCACAAGGCTGTTGCATTATATTTTGCTGACCGATGAGGCAAAATTTTGCATTGCTGAGGAGTTGGTCATCTATACTACGAGATTCTCAACTTTCTAGAGCTGTAGGTAATTGACTTTCTGTAGATGGACTTTCAGGGTTTCCACCATCATCTTTGGACACTAATTGTGATTTCTTTTGCAAGACCCAATTCTGCGTTTTAGACACTGGTTTAGAAATCCTTTGTGGTTTCGCTTGGATAATTGGGTCTATACATTTAGACACTAATTGTGATTTCTTTTGGAAATCTGGAATCAGTTGATTCACTGTGATTTCCTTCTAAAATCTTGAATTGTGTTAATTCACTGTGATTTGAATCTGTTTCATTCACTCCAATATCGTTTGATATTATTTTCGTCATTCTAAAAACAATTTCGTTCTTGTTTCAGATATTATGGCGAATACCTCTAACGTGAACTCGAACGTTCCAATAGAGACTCCGAACGCAAATCCAACTGTGGTTGCTTCGGCTGTGAACTTTGTGCTTGTGGGCGAGGTGCCTGTAGCATTGCCTACTGTGGCCTCAGCGACTCCGGCCATCAACTCCTTCGTGAGAAACATGCCTGATCCGGTGATGAGCCAATATATGAGTCAAGGGAATGTTCCTATGGCAAATCCCTACATGAATTCGGTACCATTACCGATGAATCATATGGAGAAACCTGATAAGTTCAGTAGACCAAACTTTAAGCGGTGGCAGCAAAAGATGTTGTTTTATCTGACAACGCTGAACCTTGGTAGGTTCTTGACTGAAGATGCTCCTAAACCTAATAGTGGTGAAGAGCGAGATGTTCAGATATGGAATGCTATTGATGCATGGAATCACTCGGATTTCCTGTGCCGCAATTACATAATGAACGGGCTGTCAGATTCGCTATATAGCGTCTATTCTTCAAAGAAAACAGCCAAAGAACTATGGGGGTCATTAGACCGGAAATACAAAACTGAGGACGCTGGTTCGAAGAAGTTTGTAGTGGGCCGGTTTCTTGATTACAAGATGGGGGACTCCAAGACAGTTATGAGTCAAGTCCAAGAACTACAGGTGATTTTGCATGAGATACATGCCGAAGGGATGACCCTGAGTGAAACCTTCCAGGTGGCTGCAATCATTGAGAAGCTTCCTCCTTCATGGAAGGATTTCAAGAACTATCTCAAACACAAGCGAAAGGAGATGAAGATCGAGGATCTGATTCTCAAGCTTCGTATTGAAGAAGATCACAGGAGGTATGACAAGAAAGATGTCAATGTGCCTGAAGCGAAGATCAATGTTGTTGAGCATGGGCAAAGTTCTAAACCAAAGAAGAACAAGGCTGGAAAAGGATCTAAACTGGGTCCAAAGGGAGGAGTCTCTAAGAAGCCAAAATTCCAAGGGAAGTGCTTCAACTGTGACAAGCTGGGTCACAGATCTTCTGAGTGCAGGTTGCCAAAGAAGAAGAAGAACCACGAGGCAAACGTGGTTGCTGGGATCTCAAAAGATGTATCCGAGATCAATCTCTCTGCAGTTGTGACAGAAGCAAACCTGGTTGGGTCAAATCCAAGGGAATGGTGGTTGGACACTGGAGCCACCCGCCATATATGCTCTGACAGGGAGATGTTCAATACGTTTGAAGAAGAGGCGAATGGGGAGAAGCTATATATGGGCAACTCAGCCACATCTGACGTCAAGGGACGTGGGCAAGTCGTTCTCAAGATGACCTCTGGTATAACCCTGAGCTTGAACAATGTGCTGTATGTACCTAAAATTCGCAAGAACTTGGTGTCCGGTTCGTTGTTAAATCAGCATGGGTTCAAGATGGTGTTTGAATCAAACAAGGTAGTTTTGACTAAGCAGGGTACTTAAGTGGGTAGGGGATATGTAACTGAAGGGCTTTTTAAGCTCAATGTATCTGTTGTTAAACGAACTATCAATAAAGATAATTCTTCAGTTTATTTGCTTGAGTCTTCCAATTTATGGCATGGTAGACTAGGACACGTTAATTATGATACTTTGCGTAGATTAATTAACTTAAATCATATTCCCACGTTTAATATTGATCCCAAACATAAGCGTGAAGTTTGCGTTGAAGCAAAACTAACAAGGTCATCATTTCAAACTATTGAAAGAAAATCTGAACCTCTTGATTTAATTCACACAGATATATGTGACTTAAAATTTGTTCAAACAAGAGGTGGCAATAAATACTTCATCACATTTATAGATGATAGCACCAAATACTGCTATGTATACTTGTTGAAAAACAAAGATGATGCTATAGAGAAGTTTAGTCTCTATAAAACTGAAGTTGAGAATCAACTCAACAAGAAAATCAAGGTACTAAGAAGTGACCGAGGTGGTGAGTATGTAGCACCGTTTGGTGAATTCTGTGCACAACATGGAATCATACACCAAACCACTGCACCATATTCCCCTCAGCAGAACGGCATTGCAGAACGTAAAAATCGTACCTTGAAAGAGATGATGAATGCAATGCTGATAAGTTCTGGATTGCCTCAGAACATATGGGGTGACGCTATATTATCTAGCAATTACCTTTTAAACAAGGTACCCCGAAAGAAAGAAGACAAGACCCCTTATGAACTATGGAAAGGAAGAAAGCCTTCCTATAAATTCTTACGAATGTGGGGGTGTCTTGCTAAAGTGGCCGTACCTTTACCTAAGAAGGTGAAAATAGGTCCGAAAACTGTTGACTGCATTTTCATTGGATATGCACAAAACAGTAGTGCTCATCGTTTCTTGGTCTATAAATCTGACATACCAGATATACACAAAAACACGACAATGGAATCTAGAAATGCAACGTTCTTTGAACATGTATTTCCATGTAAATCCAATGATGAAGCAAGTTCGTCAAAACGAACACATGCTGATAGTTGTGAGGACCAAGAACAAGAAAATGAAGTAGAGGATGAACCTAGACGTAGCAAAAGAGCAAGGACGGAAACGTCTTTTGGTCCAGATTTTATGACCTACTTGCTAGAAGGTGAACCTCGAACTTTCAAAGAAGCGGTAAGCTCTTCAGAAGGACTCTTATGGAAAGAGGCTATTAAAAGCGAAATTGATTCCATCCTTCAAAATCATACTTGGGAATTAGTGGATCTTCCTCCGGGATGTAAACCGCTAGGATCCAAATGGATTTTCAAAAGAAAGATGAAAGCAGATGGATCAATTGATAAGTATAAGGCTAGACTTGTAATTAAAGGTTACAATCAACGAGAAGGTCTAGACTACTTTGATACATATTCTCCAGTGACGAGAATAACCTCCATTAGGATGATACTTGCAATCGCAGCTTTGCGAAATCTTGAAGTACATCAAATGGATGTGAAAACGGCTTTCTTAAATGGAGATCTAGATGAAGAGATTTATATGGAACAACCTGAGGGTTTTTCTGCTCCAGGACAAGGAAAGAAAGTCTGTAAATTGGTGAAGTCTTTATATGGTTTAAAGCAAGCACCAAAACAATAGCATGAGAAATTTGACAATGCAATGATGTCAAATGGATTTAAAATCAACGAATGTGACAAATGTGTTTATGTCAAGGACACAGAAAATGGTTATGTCATTGTGTGTCTTTACGTTGATGACATGCTCATTGTTGGTAGTGATGATAAAATGATCAAATCTACCAAGGATATGTTGAAATCAAGATTTGATATGAAAGATATGGGACCAGCTGATGTAATGTTAGGAATGAAAATCTCAAAGACATCTAATGGACTCATACTAAGTCAATCACATTATATTGACATGATTCTTGAGAAATTCAACAAAAATGATTCTGGAATTTCCAGAACACCAGTAGATACAAATCTACACCTATCCAAGAATAAAGGTGAGAGTGTCTCTTAACTGGAATATTCTCAAGTGATAGGAAGTCTGATGTACTTAACAAGTTGTACAAGACCAGACATAGCTAATGCAGTCAGTAAATTAAGCAGATACACGAGTAATCCAGGAACCGATCACTAGAAAGGAATAGTAAGAGTACTGAAGTACTTACGATTCACTCGTAATCATGGACTGCATTATACCAGATATCCTGCTGTCCTAGAAGGATACACCGATGCAAACTGGATATCTGATATGAAAGATTCAAAATCCACTAGTGGGTATGTGTTCACACTAGGAGGTGCGGCAGTATCCTGGAAATCCTCAAAACAAACTTGTATAGCCAGATCCACCATGGAATCTGAGTTTATAGCATTAGATAAATGTGGTGAGGAGGCTGAATGGCTACGCCAATTCTTAGAGGATATTCCAAGATGGCCAAAGCCTATGCCAGCGATTTGCATCCACTGTGATAGTCAATCAGCAATAGGAAGGGCACAGAGCAACATGTATAATGGGAAGTCTAGACATATACGTCGTAGACATAATACCATTAGACAACTAATCTCAACTGGGGTTATCACTATTGACTATGTAAGGTCAAAAGATAACATTGCGGATCCGCTAACCAAAGGGTTAAATAGAGAATTAGTTGAGACATCATCAAGAGGAATGGGACTAAAGCCCATGAAATAAAAGGTCAATACAATGGAAACCCAACCTAGTTGACTGGAGATCCCAAGATCTAGGTTCAATGGGACAACCAAGTTGTAAGACTGAGTGAGATCACTGTGGGGGTTACCCTCAAGTCCATTCCTATGATGAAACAGTGATGCCCGTAGGGAAAAGGCTAAATTATGTTTTTAATGATTCTTATGCGTCGAAATTCCAAGCTATGGAAATCCGAGCAGAGTAATGCGGGTTACTCTTAATTAAGAAATCACCTATGTGAGAGAGAAGTGGGGCCGCTTCTAAAAGAGAATAGTGAAGGGCTATATTCTCCAGAGACTCTCACAGAACTAGGCGTATGTTCATGGCCAAAACGAACATAACAATGAGAACCAAATCGGGTCTGGAAGATACCTGTGTGAGGTATGTGATCGTTTACACAAAACGGCAGAACAGTTCAAGGATATCACATCTACTGATCAGCCAGTAAAGTAAACATACCTTTACAAGGGAAGGTTCAAAGGGTAACACCTACCTATCCTATGCAGGTTTCGACCGTTTGAACTTACCAAACATCATCTTTTATGTCTCCTAGGTCAATTTCATTCATGTGGGGGATTGTTGGAAATTTTGTGATGAACTCCTAATTTGAGAGCACAATTTGAGTATGATAGATTCCATGAAAATGGAAGATTAAAGTGGATTCGAATTCTCCTCCGTGAGAGCTTCGAAATGGTGTACTCAAATTCACAAAATGGTTAATGGGTGAATGAGAAATTGAGTCTCAAAGTGAACCCATTGTGTAGGGATCAAAGTGAATCCCACATTGCTTAGGGAAGTCACTTATGTGTAGTATATAAGTGAATGTGTGATATGAGGTATCAACAATGTGTGGCATAGAGGCTCTCTCTTGCGCGCGCAGGGGGGGGGGGGCTGCAAATCATGGACCCCGAACCTTCGAATGCACGACTCGTGTGTGGGCGCGACCTGCGTACACGAATGCCGCTCCGTTTGGACCGTGAGAGTCAAGTTGACTTTTTGCCACTTCCCTAAGTCAACGTTTTTGATAAGGAAAGAATTAATTGTTTGGATTCTGATTTCTTACTTGATCACTAAGAATAAAGAATCGATTTTAATTAGAAATAAATCTCTTTAAATGGAAATTATTCTCTAATTAATTGGATTTCCTTATTAAAATCAAAAACGTATTCACCAAGGATTTCCACATTAATCCCGAAACCCTAGTGGTTTATTAATATCTATAAAACCCTAGGTAGTCTGCTCATATTATTCATTCCGAAATTCATATAGCAGCAGCGGCAGCTTTCTTTTCTTCTCCTTACTCTGTTTTCTTGGCTTGGTAAGTTCGAACCTGTTTTGAGTTCGTTGAAAGTGGTTTGTGCCTCGCACTTCCCACTGTTAAACCGTTGTATCCTGGGAGACAATCGCTTAACACATACGGTGTTGTACGGTGAATTTGTCTTAAGGACACCGTGTGAAACACGGGCCTCGGTTCCCCTATTTTTGATTTCTAACGTTTGTTGTTTGTGCCAGTTTTCGCTTTATGTTTTGTTCATGCAACCAGACGGTATTTCATATGGATTTACAACCCTATTTAGGTGTAGCTGCATATTGCACATACCGGTTCAAACACAGGTCTTTGGATCAATAAATGCTACTAGTGCAAGCTTGCTCAAGTATCAAGTGTGTCTAAACAAGTAGACATGCTATATACCTGAAGATGTAAATTGACTTCATCCGGGCGTGAAAGAAACGGGAAATCACCTTCATCCGGGCCTTTCAGTTGATCTTTCAGTTGTTGAGGAGTTGCACAGTAGTCATTTGTCTAAGAGAAGGAAGCATGTAACCAAGTCAAGATAATTAATGAAGTTATCGCCAGATAGAAAAAAGTCCATTATCAGTGCTAAAAGACTAACTTCAGATTGAAATACTGACATTTTCAGAACACACAAGAATTTTAAGCATTTAAATTAGTCAAACAGCAAAAAGAGAAGCAAAGTAACTTGGACACACATAAATATGGTATATCCAAAGCAAAAACATCAAGTCACATGTTGATAGCATTGAAGATTTTGGAAATTAAACAATATCAATCATATAATATAGAGTGATACTAAACATCGCAACTAATATTACAACGTTTCAATCACAACCCATAAGGTGCCAATTGGTGAATGAATACATAGGTAAGCGAGATAAATCATTATTAATGTGAATCCACTCACCAATTGACAAATCAGCAGCCACATGTTTTGTGATTGAAAAGTTGTGATAGTGGTTGTGATGTCTAGCATTACTCTATAATATATACATACAATGCAGAATTATATCACACCATATGCACCCAATTCCTTCCTCCTAATACACAACCATGAACTTCATTGCGAACTCAAAACTAAAGCATTATGGAAAGATGCAAATGACAATGGTTCACTGAATTTCAATTTTCCTGTTGAGAGTCTATAGTAAATGATTCTCTAGGAGAACATTTTATGTCAAAGTGAAACGCTTCACCTTTTTTATATTATTGGCGCTTTTAGTTCTGCCATAAACTAAAAGTTCGAAAATTAATGAATAATGTTCGGTCAACATTTTTTCAATAAAAACTCATTTATCTGAAGATGAAGTTAAATCATTATATCATAATCAATTTTTGTGATTCTAGAATCAGCGAAATTTGGCATTTCTTCTCATCAACGGTTTGTGTGTACTCTTTGTTGCTTTATCTTATCATTATTTATTAAATAAAAAAAGAAGAAGGAAACATATTGAAGCCTCTCAAAAAATTTTAATAGTCTTTCTAAACATAGACATGAAATATAACCAAAACTAAAAATAAATAAAAAACATTGAAGGAACAAACTTAAGTAAGAGAGAAGAAGCAAGAATTTTAATTTTTTTTACTAGGACCAGTTCATCATCCTGCCATGATCGATGAACCATGTTGTTAGCTGCAGAGTGAAAAAACGCAAAGTGTTCTTCTTATGTGAATTTCTACCGTCAATTTGATCTTTAATACGTGGACGATCGGACCGTGTTGGTTTGTCCAATCTTGGTGTGTGGTGTCAGCGATCGAGTTTCTAGAATTTTGGGACAAAATCATGATTGTACGTGAAATGAAAATCTTCTAGATGGCGCACAACTATTGGTCGAAAGTTTTAAGTTAATTAGTGATAATCTAGGCCGTTAATTTAACACTCCCGTGTTTTCCAATCATATTTAAGCTAATAACGTGAGGGCATGTGAAGGGTTGAGTCATGCTTGTATAGCTTGTAGGTGAAGTGTGTTGATAATTCATTGATCCAAGAAAGTTATGGAACTCATAAGAATCCTGTGGTGTACGAGTACGACCGATTAGAACAGATATCTTGTATCCGTTTGAGATATATATCTTTATACTCGTATAGATCCTCATTTAACGGAGTACAAAAAGAAAAGGTGAAACAACCAAACAGACCATATTAATTTCAAAAATCAGTTTGTCTACATAACAATGATAACATACAAGTGACGTAATATCTATTTATCAAAAGTAACAGGACATTGCAAAACAAACAATGTACACCAAAATCCTAAACAAAATAATGCACAAAATGTCTTCAAGTCCATTATGAATAAAGAACCACCATTGTCCAATTGGTTATTGCCTATTGGTGCAAGAAAAAAATGAATATACATTGAAATAAAAGCATACTCTTCCACTAATCAAGCTTTGTCAGCACTCTATAGGTTATATGTGATAATGTGATTTTTTTTTTTGTAAAACTTTAACGAGAACAGAGGCTGCCCCAACGAAAAAAGGGCATTTGCTCGCCTAAGTTGATTGCACAATGATTTGGGCAACGCTTGAGGTTGCATATGCTCAAGTTTTGAGCAAATGAGTGTTTGGTAAACTTTCCAAATGCTACTTATTTTACAATTTTTCAAATGGGTGGGGGTTACTTTTGGAAGCAAAAGCTGAATTTTTGCTTCAGAAATGTTAAAAATATCCTCACTATTTTATTAAAAGACAATATTACCCCTACATTTAATAAAACTAAAAACTAAAAAATAATCAGATGGCCACTAGTGGTCACCACCAAACTCAATGTCGTTGCTGGATGAAGCTTGCTCCTCCTCCGCTGCCGGCCTCCGTTTTGAGTTTTGGAGGAGGCGGCCTCCTCCATAAAATGTGGAATTGAGGTTGGGATCCTACGATTCCGCTTTCGATGACCAGAACAATCCACCTCCTCCATGGTGTTGGATATGGCTTGAATTACCTATGGATACCAAACCCGATTTAGCAATGTGAAGACTTCCTGGAGACGTGAGAGCGTTTGAGAGTATGAGGTTATGTTTGAGGGAGGCTTGAAAGACGAGATGAACTGAAGAAGCGGAGAGCAGCCAAAACCGCTGCCAAGCCGCTGTGGCTTCGGCAGCGGTAACGGCAGCGGTAGGACACCGCTGCCAATTGTTTGGCAGCGCTACGGCAGCGGTCCAACTCCAGTTTGTACCGCTGCGTGATCGCTGTGGTCATGGCAGCGGTACCGGCAGCGGTCGACGAGATGAGGCGCATAGTGATCACGGTTTTCTGAGTGGTCAAGTTCAACACGGTTTAGGAAGCGGGTGGCCAACTGCAACTTGAATCATAGTTAATCACAAGCATGCGTCGAATCAGGAAATATTCTTGGAAGAGGAAATAGGTTGCTTCTTAAAGTTCGAATAGGAAAAGGATTTCTCCTTGAAAGAAGACTTGTCTTAAATAGGAAATAGTATTTATATGGAACAAGTATTCTTGTATGACTAGGAGATAGATTTCCTTGTTAATTTAAACTCCCTGTAATACATATAAATAGACCATAATAACTAGGTTATTAGTGTGTGAAAAACACCTGAGAGTGGTGGAGCAAAAGAGCAAATACTAGAGAGATCTCAAAGTGAGCATTGGGTGTAATTGGGTTTGGGGTATAATTTAGAGAGAGAACCTGAGTGTGTGGTTGTAACAATTTACTACATATTGGAACTTTCTCTTTTCGTCCTGACAGCCGTGGTTTTTTCCCTGATTTGGGTTTCCACGTAAATTCTTGTGTTGTGTGTGTTTGGATTTAAATTACTTCTCTTCATCTTATCTTTTCTTTGTTATTGTGCTTGTTTGTGTTCTATTCGGCAACGCTTCCGCGACCAAAATTCTCTAACACATGGGTCTGCCCACCTCCGGCAACGACGAAGACAACACAATGCAGTGCCCCAAAATGGCCATCGTGAAAACAGATGAATCAACCAAGAAAACAGAGGGCAAAGAGTCCAGGGACAGAGCCACCTTATGATGGGCCGGCCCCCTCCACCCCCTTGAAGTTTTGCAATTTTATAAAATTTTCCCCTAAGTTTTAGAACTTTTATATTTTTACCCTTATTTCATATATAAATTTTCTATTTTTATTTTATTTTATAAATTACAATATTAATAATTTTCTCTTAATCATGTGGATAATATATTTGATTCTAAATATACTATTAGAATAGTTTTTGGATATTAGAAAAATATTAAGAGTACAGTTTAAATTTCAATTTGTTTTCCAACTCTTAAACACTGTTATTGAATCTTAAATTAATAGCTATAAATTTTAGTCCATATTATTTTTAGAGTAATGCTAGACATACCTCCAACTATGTGTGTCGATTGAAAAATGGATACATATATATATATATATATGAATTATGATTTATATCACTCGTCACATTTATATGAATAAAATTGTCTAAGTTACAAATTGAGATATAAGTTGAAATATTTAGCATTTTTCTTATTTTTATTATGTTTTCATCATATTCAATGATTATTTTAAATGGACAAGATGAGCTTGGTCTGATGGTATACCTCTCATGCATACGCTACAAGATCGTGGGTTCGAGTCCTCCCCCTCCCCCAAAAAACACTGAATTTATGTAATATTAAAAAAGATCATTTTAAATGTTTTTCATAAATACACAAATTAAGATAATTTATCTCAATAAAAAACTATTATTCGTTTTAAAATTTAATAAAAAAAAAATAATGTTTTAAAATATAAACAACAATATTTTTTAATTAATGTTTATTTAACACAACTTCTAAGATATATGTCGATTTAACTCATTATTTCATGGTGATCCACCCCCCCCCCCCCGGCGAACATAATCTTGACTCCGTCCCTGGCGGAGACGAGACTAGAGACGGCTGGTGGAGAAGGGACCAATGACAACACGGGACGAGCGGTGGGCCTATGCAAGGTTGAACGAGCAGCGGTTAGGTGTGGGCCGGCGGCGAGTAAGGTTTCAAGCAAACTGGGTCGAAGTCACAGGTCAGGTTTGTTTTGGGCCTCTGGTCTACAACAATGTTAGTAAAAACACAATAAAATAATTTTTAATGATTATTATACCTATTGATTGTTTTTCTTATTAAAATGATGTTTTAGGCCTCTGGTCTGCAACAATGTTAGTAAAAACACATTAAAATGATTATTAATGATTATTATACTTATTGATTATTTTTCTTAAAATGATGTCTATTTTTATCATTTCATTAAATACATTTTCCACATTTTCAAAAGCAAAGCAATTTTAAACTTTAGTTTACCAAACACCTACCCACTTTTTTATTAAGCTGATTATTTCTAAAGTTATGCTATAAGCGAAATATTTTTAAGCAAAGCAATCCCAAACATAGCCTTATTTTACATTAGTCAAAAGAGGCAAGCTCTCATTAGTCAAATGCTAAACTTCTGAATTGAGAGATTGCTTCGTTGTGCATGTGACTACAATACTGAGAAATAGTATTATCCTGCACTCTACAATAAAATTCTCAACATCTACCTCATTTCAAACTTGAATAACCTAGAGTTTTTTATTTTTTAATTTTTTTTTTAGGGAAAAATAGTACTTTGAATGAGTGAAACAGTGTCTCCAAATCCCAGTTGCTCGGTTCAACTTAATTAGGGTATATTTACATAACACAATGGAAATGTAATGAGTTACTACATAATAATGAATATTGATGTCTTTAATATTGACATTTAGGTTCCAAAAAGGGTCCAATATAAATAAGAATTATAATGCTAATGTAGAGCATATACAATAGGGGCATAGCTCAGCTGGTAGGTGGAAAAAACTTGAGGCTTAAGCAAATGACTCACAAGTCAGCTGTTTAAATTTTACCAATGACAAAAACTTCAAAAAATACCTTCTAGATAAATAGATAATGTAAAAAAATAATAATAAAATAAAGCAGTTGGAATATACTGGTCATACATCATGCAATATATCTAATAACAGATGAAGGTAACACTAATAGAACATAGATTTAGGCATAACTAGCATCCTACAAAATATCTCTCTACGCCCATGCTTAATGCTTTAATGAAACTTTTTATTTCTAAAATACCAATACATTTAAATGCATTCAGGTATGTTTACTTTAATTTTTATTATTGTTTTGTGATTGAATAAAAAATTGTTGCAGTTATTGTCTTGTAGAACATTTTTTTAAAGCAGTTGTAGAACTTCATCAAGTCTACATGGATCTCAAACACAATTCACCCACTCACTTTACTTTAATTCAACTATAAGTTCTTATTAATTTATTTAGTTTGTAAACCGAAAAACTTGGTGGATGGATTTAAAAAAAATCAAAATTTTGTATGAAAACAATTGGTTTGTTTGGTGATTTAAAAAATAGTTTTTTTTTTTTTTTTTTAATTTTAAATTTTTTTTAAGACAAAAGAAGCTGCATATTGTTGTTTGTTTAATTATTATTATTGTTGTTTTCTATAGCGATGATTAAGTGCATAAACCATTATGATTTTATGGTTTTTTAGATAATTCAATGCATTGATTCCGCAAGTAACAATAAAAAAATATAATTAGTTTTATAGTTGAATTTGTATTTTATTTTTGCCCAAGTAAAATCTTAGTTGTAGAGTTTTATTTGAATATGATATTTTTTTTATCTAAGTAAATTCTACAATTTTTGTTAAATGAAGAAATTGTATTTTTTTTTTTCACTTGTCCATGCAACTATGTGTTAACTTTCTACCTCTAAGATTGGTGTCACTGTCTACACTCTCTCACAAAGAAATTGCAATTGGTTTTTATAAATAACCACTTTATAGAGGTATGATTTGTTCTTTACTGATCATATGAAATTTATTGTTTGTTTACACAATATAATTAGTCTCTTTGTTATTTACATGGTTTTTTTTATTGCATGTGCATCCCGTGCCACCTGTAGCAATCCATTGGTATAAACATCATCAACCATGTGTAGTTGGATTGGATCTTTCTTATGCATCTCGAATACAAGACTTTCGTACAATAATCGGTCCTAATGTGGCTATAAAGGAGACAATAATTATTAATATTGATTCTTTAGTTTTTTATTCTTAATTGACTATATATTACTATAGTTTTTTTTTAAAAAAAAATTTCTTCTAAATTGACTATGTAATGGTTTACTTTTTAATTTCAAATTGTTAGACATTTATTTTTGACTCTCATATCATACATTCTAAGTATTGCGGTTTCTCGTGGATGGTCTTTGCGTCAGTTGGATGTTAACAATGCTTTCTTACAGAGTACGTTGACTGACAATGTTTTTATGCAGCATAGATTCACTTTCTTCAAACTCACCATTATCAGCTTTATTACCTCTGAACTTGACCCCTTGCAAACCCATGTTCATGAATTTATATAGTTTTCTTTAATACCTTCATGTTCTCTAACTGTGACATTATATTTAGGAAACATTTCAATTAGGCGATCGATGCACTCCTTCAGATATTATTGTTCTTTCTTAAACCCATCAATATCTACCCTCAATTTTTCAAATCTATCGTCAGTAGTCTTGAAAACTTAAGGTTTATGATGATAACCATAGTATTGATAGAACTGATAGCATTGATAGAACCATATTTTTAAACCACGGCTGCCGGAGACGGCGAGAAGAATATCACTATGAATTTTGAGAATTACACACTCAAAGCTCACTTTCTCTCTGATTGATTGCTTGTATTTAATACAACAATTTCTAATGGTATTTATATGGATTGATGAGATGTTTCCCTAATTCTTGTTATACAAGTAAAGGATTCATAACTAGAATCCTTGTAGAATTCTAGTGAAGTAGCCCGTTTAGGGCTCGTTTCTTATTTGGTGTTTATCTTTTAGAAGCTCAGCCGCCATTGATGAAACTTGAAACTTTGACAACAGAAAAACAAGTTTTTGAAAGATTAAAATCAGCAAAATAATAAAAATAGAGCGACGATGTGTTATGGGTTTCAAAACATTTCTTGCTTTCAGTGAGTGAGAGGGAGAGAGAGTTAAAAGGTTTGAAGATCATAGCGACAAAAGCCGTTTTACCGATTGAAACTAATATAAGTGTGGGTTTGGGATTTATTTTTTTGGGGCATATATGGTGAGAATATGCCTTGAACATGCCCATTCGGAAATACTAATGGGCTTTTCAATTTTATTTATATATGGAAAATAATTGCTAAAGATTCCAACTTAATTATCAAACCACAACTTGTCATTAGAGGTGACCCCGGTTTTGGTTCGGTTCAATTCAGTTTAGGTTGGAACTAGAACCGAAACCGATTCCCTTCGGCTTCTGTTCCCACCGGTTCAGTTCCTCTTTTTATTCTAAGTCCTGGTTCATTTTTTTCTTTTCTTTCCATTTTCTCTCTTCATCTCTATTTTCAACTGAAGCTCAATCCCGAATCTCACTTTCCCTCCGTCTCTCTTTGTCCTCCCAAGTCACAAGTCACAAGTCACAAGTCACATCTCAACGTCAACTTGCCATTTTTCGATGGGTAGTGACCATCGTCATTTCCGGTCCTTGCCATCCTCCAATGACCGTCGTCGTTTCAAGCTTTAATTGAAGTTTATCCAAATCAAGATCCATTTGGAGCAGTTTGCTCCATCTACAGATATGGAGCAGTCTACCAAGTCGGTCGATTCGTTCTTCACAAATCTTGTCGATCTGCCACGATTCAAGCTGCACCGCCGCTACCGTTATGTTCCCCATCGATAAGATCGATTCCTCTACCAAATCGACTAGTACTTGTCGCCAATCTGACATTAACCAGAATCTCACACGTCATATACCTAATACCTCCATTATCAAGTTTTTTTTTCAACAGAGAAGCATTATTTCTTTTAATTTATTTTTTGTGGAATTGATGAGGTTGAGATGTTTGTTGATTGAGGAATTTTGTGAATGGGATTTGTAACATTTGTTAAATGAATTTATGAAAATACAAAGGATTTTTTTAAATAAAATAAAATAAAAAATAAAAAAGAAGGGAACCGGTCTGGAATGTTCTAGATCAGTTTTTCAAATTTTAGAATCAGAACCGGAATTTCTGGTTCTGGTTTGTTCAAATAGTAGCGGTTTCGGTTCAAACCGAACCGTGGTCACCTCTACTTGTCATAGTTTAATTACATAACCATTTCTAATACTAATTGTCCTACAATTGCATTCCTAATCAATGCAAAAAGCAGATTCACCTAAAATTAAACATGTGTGTGGTTCTTTCATTAAGGTTCTTTTCCAATTAAAGTAAAGAATCCCTCACTTGATAATTACTCTCTCTCTCTCTCTCTCTCTCTCTCTCTCTCTCTTGTAAGGATTCCCATATCTTGATTGGCTTATTTCGTGGACAAATCACGTGTTGGGGATTGTATGTAAGGGTAGCTTAAGTGATTGATATTCAAGCTCAAGACCTTCTCATGTCCTCAAGGTTGATAAGTACCAAAGGTAAACTTCTATATGCTTAATTTGCTTTGAAGAGATTAGTTGCACACACACACTCACATCTCATGCTTAATTCATTTTCTTGTATGTTGTGTATGTGCTGTTATTATGTGCTCATTAACGTTCATTAACATCTCTTCTTGCATGCTTTACATGATTGCATTTTGTATGACCAAAGTCATGTTCATTATAGACTTAGGATTGCATTCATTGTGATGGGCGCTGTACAAAGCGCTGTACGAACAGCGCCCATATAAGTGCTGTACAGACCTGATCGATTTAAATCGGTCGCTGTTGGGTCGCTGTACAGGCACTGTACAAGGCGCTGTACAAAGTGCTGTACGTACAGCGCCACTCTGTTTTCCCGAGAGATCAGAGTATAGGCGCTGTACAGGCGCTGTACGTACAGCGCCCAAGGCAAAAATAGGTGTAACTTATCAAAACGCACCACTTTGGTTTTGACACCCTATATATATGCCTCTATGACTTTAGGTCATTCAAGTGAGTTGATTTTCAGATTTCATACTTAGAATATTTTTCAAGCAAAGAAAAATACAAAAGAACTCACCTTTAACCACTCAAATCAAATCCTTTGTGCATCAAATTTCATATTGCATCTTCTATGTCTATATAGAAAGCATCCATGTATGGGTTTGCATCATCACAACTTGCTTGGTAAGATTTTGATTAATTTCGTCTTATGTTAGTATTTTTACTATCAAGCCATCTCTTTTAAATTACATGTATGTTTTAGATCATATGCTAAATACAAGAAAAGAGAATTGATTGTGATGAATTGATTGAGTGTTGTATTGTGATAGCTATCTAGGTTTTGCTTAATCTTGATTAGCTAAGCTATTTGACATGTCATCTAGCTCTTGATATCTAGGGTTGATTTAATTGATTATATCATCATCCTAGATAAGCATCTAAGGTTCCCTAGCCTTGTTTGTTATTTGAATATTCATACATATTCACATAGGTTGCATAATCTCTTCATTGAGAATTAAGTGTTGGGGCTAAGGTTGCTTAGGCCTTAAGCAATTAGAACTAGAGTCACTTTTAAAGGCTCGCGTGGTAGAAGTGGGGGGTTATTGACCGGAGTGTTAGACGAGGTCTACATAGGTTGTAAACTCCATTTCAATTAGTGGATTTTGAGGTTCGAGTATGGCGCACTAAACAGCCCGTGGTTTTTCCCAGTGGTTGGGTTTCCACGTATATATCAAGTGTTATTTAAATTCCGCATCTTATTACACTTGCTATATTTTTGTGACTAGTTAGGGGTATTTTTCGTAATCTTGAAATGCATGTGAAAGTGGGTAATAACAATTAAAATCTATTCACCCCCCTCTAGATATATTTAGAACACATCGAGCGTTTATTCGTGAGAACTTACGATTGGTATCAGAGTGGGTTCCTAGATATACTTAGGTGATCCTAGCTCATTTTAGGTGTGTTGTGCATTTGTGTGATTTTTGCTCATTCATACATTTTGCATACATTTCATTTATTTGATACAATGAGTGGATACGGTGGCAACCATGAGAGTGCGTTAAGTACACGACCTCCCCTCCTCACCGGTGTGAATTATGCCTCATGGAAAGGCAAGATCGAAGCGTATGTGTACCAAATCCATGATAGGGCATGGATGGCTATTGAAAATGGGTATGCACCTCCTATGATGACTCCCACGGGTGGTGGAGAAGAAGTACTCAAGCATAAGGCTCAGTGGTCCACTGAAGAGTTTGAGACTTCAAAATGGAATAGGAAGGCACGGCATGCTCTTCTATGTGCAGTGGATGAAAATCAGTACAAACTGATTCAGAACACTAGGATAGCCAAGGAGGCATGGGATATCTTAGAGGTTGCACACGAAGGAACCGATGTCGTCAAGGATTCCAAGCTACAAGTCCTTCAAACGCAATTTGAGTTGTTTAAGATGGAGGAGGACGAGTGCTTCAATGACTTTGAAGTCAAGTTGATGGATATTGTCAATCAAAGCCATCAACTCGGTGATCCTTATTCGGATAAGAGAGTTAAGCAGAAAATTATGAAGTCTTTCCCTGCTAGGTTTGAATCAAAGGTGACGGATTTAGAGGAGAATAGCACTTACAAGGATATGAAGCCGAGCGAGGTAATTGGAAGACTCCTCGCCTATGAATCTAGGAAGGCTCCTAGTATTTCACCTCCTAAAAAGCAAAAAGGAATTGCTTTGAAAGCTTCCGAGGTTGAGAAGGAGGAAAAAGGTGACTCGGACCAAGACATGGCTTTGTTGCTTAGAAGATTCAAGAAGTTTGTCAAGTTCGAGAATAAGGGCTTTGGATCCAAAGGCCAAGACTTGAAGAAAAAGGCTCCCTTTAAGAGTTTTAAGCCTAAGCAAGAGAAGAGTGAAAAGAAAGGGGTCCAATGCTATGAGTGTGGCAGTATAGGACACATCTCACCTAATTGTGGGAACTTGAAGAACAAGATGGCAAAAGTGATGACCGCCACATGGAGTGAAAATGATGACTCCGAAAAGGGAGACAAGTCATCAAGTGATGATGAGCTTACCATCGACTACACGGCATTTGGGGCCACTTGTGTAGAAGACAAAGTTGTTGGTAAGAATGACTTGACTAGACTAGACTAGACTAGAGATCCCATAGTAGAAAAAGATGAAGAAGTAGCTCTAGAGGAGATAAGGGTATCTACTTATTGGGACATGACTCTCATTAACTCAAGAGACCAAGGTGAAGGTCTAAATGAGGGAAATGACTTCATAGGTGAGATGGAGAGTGGAGGAGATAGCTCAAGTGTAGATGACTCCTCATCTAACTTTACAAATGGAAATGTAGAGAAAATGGATGTTCATGACTTTATAGTCAAGTGTGAAAGTTCATTGAAGAAGAACAATAGAAAATTGAAGATTTTAGAGGATGAAAATCTAGAACTTTCAACACACAAAGATCACTTAAGTAAACAAGTGGAAACATCCAAGATGATTGAAGACAAGCTAAGGGATGAGCTAGCTATGTCTAAGAGGAATGAAGAAGGGTTAAAGAGGGAGCTTGATGAAGCTAAAGAGTCATTAACTCGAATGACCTCAAGCACCAAGAAGCTTAACCATATGCTTGGTGTTGGAAAGAACCCTTGTGACAAGAAAGGTATTGGGTATTAAGATTGCAAGGAGATCTCCACTCCAACCAAGACCATCTTTGTCAAGAGTTTGGGCAAGAATGAAGCCTCACCGGTGCACACACCTAGGAAGAAAATCGATCTAGGACAATGCTCAAGAAGTGCACATGTGAAGGAAGCCCCAAGGAGACAACCTCAAGCTCAACGCATAAGAGTCTCTCAAGTCAACATTCCTCAACAAATGACTCTCAATGGAAAGAGGCCAATCATGCAAAATGAAACAAGGAAGCAAAATAGACCGGTTCAACAACAAAGAAGGTTTGAACCCACTCAACCACAAAGTCATGGGAAGGCTCCTATGCATGCACAAGGACATGGTATGATTCATAACTTCATCCCTACATGTCACTTTTGTGGTATTGATGGTCACATTAGACCAAATTGCTTTCATTACATTAAATTATGTAGAGTCAAAAGCATGATTGAAAAGAGAATGACAAGAGCTAGAATGCATGCTAATAGGAAGGAAAATATTCATATTCATGATCCTATTATTTCTAGAACTCTTGAACCATTGACCACTAGGAAGAAAAATGTCATATCTATGTGGATAAGGAAAAATGAACCCGCTTGCTACGAGACTAACAAGTCTCAAATAGGTTCAACTAAGTCCAATGGACTTGGTAGATCCATAGGACCTCATGACCTTCATTGATGAAGGATGGTGATGACCCCATATGGGGAACTCAAGCAAAGAGAGCTATTTTGCATACTTGTTGCATGCAAATTTTTTGAAAAATCTTATGCTTCTTTGTTGATTGCTTGAGTAAGCTTGGTTGCGTATATGTATATATGTTTTTAATTCAATAAGTGTGAACCTTGCTTGTTTACAATCCATGTCATATTTATGTTCAAACATGCATTTTTAGACTAGGAGATTTACTTAGGAAATATGATTTGAATGACCTATAGTTATCTCCATGACATGATGATTCTTAATGACATGCTTAAAAATTGAAAAGCATGAGTTGTTCTATAACATGCTAATGTCATATGGAAAAGCATGAAATTCATATAACATGCTCAAATGAAAAAGCATGAATTGATTATTGCATATTCTTAAAATGGAAAACTTGTGTGAAAAAGCTTATGAGACTCAAAATGAATAAAGGATCTTGTATCCGTTCAAAGGAATTAACATTTCAAATGTCTCTCTTTCTTTATTGGTTGAACATGGCTACTATCATACGGATATCTTATCCGGAAAAATCAAATATGGTGCAAAGTCGCTCATGCCATGTTTCGCTTATAAAGTTGGATATAATTGCTCATAAATTAAAATCAATGAAAACTCTATATCCTTGCTTTTCTCATGACAATGGTGAAATTGGTTTGAATTCTTATTAGAAACCTTTGTCATTTGCTTTGCCAAATACCATTGTATTTTGGACTTGAATGCTACATATCTTGTATGCAAAACATTTTTTATTCACACATTTTATCAAAATAAATCTCCTTGTTTCTCTCCAATTAATTAAGTTGCATAAAATGCATTTTATGATTATGCAAATGACTTGAATGCTATCATCTCTCTTTGCTAAGTGACCAGATTAGAGACTACTCCTTTGCCTATATCATGACAAAAAGGGGGAGTAGATTGGTGGTAAGGGGAGTTGCAAATTGTGGTAGCAATTATGCATGTTGGGGAGACAATACATTGAGGGAGAGTAAACCGTTGAGGGGGAGCATTGCATTCACAATTATTGCATGATGTTGTAGTTGTACTTAAATTCTTAGAATGCAAATGCTTGTTTTTATTCTCACTTGATTCATCTCACTTTTTACTTGAATTGGAAAGTATATAAACTTTACTTTCAAGAACTGATTTTTCTACAAGAGATTGAAGACTTCAAGATTTTTTTTTTAAAATATCTCTTTGTAATGTAGATAATCATTGTTGACCTGTAGTTTCTATTATGTTGTGAGGAATCAATGTGAGTGGTGGTTTTGTCACGAAATAGCCAAAGGGGGAGATTGTAAGGATTCCCATATCTTGATTGGCTTATTTCGTGGACAAACCACGTGTTGGGGATTGTATGTAAGGGTAGCTTAAGTGATTGATATTCAAGCTCAAGACCCTCTCATGTCCTCAAGGTTGATAAGCACCAAAGGTAAACTTCTATGTGCTTAATTTGCTTTGAAGAGATTAGTTGCACACACACACTCACATCTCATGCTTAATTCGTTTTCTTGTGTGTTGTGTATGTGTTGTTATTATGTGCTCATTAATGTTCATTAACATCTCTTCTTGTATGCTTTACATGATTGCATTTTGTATGACCAAAGTCATGTTCATTCTAGACTTAGGATTGCATTCATTGTGTTGGGCGCTGTACAAAGCGCTATATGAATAGCGCCCATATAAGCGCTGCACATACCTGATCGATTTAAATCGGTCGCTGTTGGGTCGCTGTCCAAAGCGCTGTACGTACAGCGCCACTCTGTTTTCCCGAGAAATCAGAGTATGGGCGCTATACAAGAGGCGCTGTACGTACAGCGCCCAAGACAAAAATAGGTGTAACTTATCAAAACGCACCACTTTGGTTTTGACACCCTATATATATGCCTCTATGACTTTAGGTCATTCAAGTGAGTTGATTTTCAGATTTCATACTTAGAATATTTTTCAAGCAAAGAAAAATACAAAAGAACTCACTTTTAACCACTCAAATCAAATCCTTTGTGCATCAAATTTCATATTGCATCTTCTATGTCTATATAGAAAGAATCCATGTATGGGTTTGCATCATCACAACTTGCTTGGTAAGATTTTGATTAATTTCGTCTTATTTTAGTATTTTTACTATCAAGCCATCTCTTTTAAATTACTTGTATGTTTTAGATCATATGCTAAATACAAGAAAAGAGAATTGATTGTGATGAATTGATTGAGTATTGTATTGTGATAGCTATCTAGGTTTTGCTTAATCTTGATTAGCTAAGCTATTTGACATGTCATCTAGCTCTTGATATCTAGGGTTGATTTAATTGATTATATCATCATCCTAGATAAGTATCTAAGGTTCCCTAGCCTTGTTTGTTATTTGAATATTCATACATATTCACATAGGTTGCATAATCTCTTCATTGAGAATTAAGTGTTGGGGCTAAGGTTGCTTAGGCCTCAAGCAATTAGAACTAGAGTCACTTTTAAAGGCCCGCGTGGTAGAAGTGGGGGGTTGTTGACCGGAGTGTTAGACGAGGTCTACATAGGTTGTAAACTCCATTTCCATTAGTGGATTTCGAGGTTCGAGTGTGGCGCACTAAACAGCCCGTGGTTTTTCCCAGTGGTTGAGTTTCCACGTATATATCAAGTGTTATTTAAATTCCGCATCTTATTACACTTCTATATTTTTGTGACTAGTTAGGGGTATTTTTCGTAATCTTGACATGCATGCGAAAATTGGGTAATAATGATTAAAATCTATTCACCCCCTCTAGATATATTTAGAACACACCGAGCGTTTATTTGTGAACTTTCCTCTCTCTCTCTCTCTCTCTCTCTCTCTCTCTCTCTCTCTCTCTCTCTCTCTCTCTCTATATATATATATATATATATATATATATATATATATAATAGATGGTTAAACTCTAGTTAGTTTATTACTAGATTTAGTTATTCTTAGTTAGCTGAAAAATGTAAAGTGCATGTTAGTGAGTAATCTCTGATATTTAGGAGAGTTAGTTACATTTGTAAGGGTGATGTATATATAAGAAGGTACTCCATTGTTAGAGCTGTGTTAAGCTCCATTCTTGCTAACAAAATTCTCTTAGAACTTTTATCAAACACTTTATAGTTTTTTTAAGCCACCAAATAGTTAACTTTTTTTTTGGGGGTCAAAATGGTCTCTTGATCTCTTGTATTATTTTCATATCATTCAATAATTTTCATATGATTTCTATCAAAAAGTCATTATAAAAAAAATACATTAATGGCATTGGGATGGTATGAGGTAAGGAACCGATCCTCTAATGGGGAATCCTCATACCTGCATTGTTTATTTTAAGATGGGTATTCACCAGGTCTTATACAAATTGGGATTAAGGATGATAATGGAAAACCTGTCCCCGACCCGTACCATTGACATCCCTAGATCCTTACGAATATCCGTATCCATTGATAATTTTGCCATCCCTACTGACTAGCTGAGTGTTAGGTCGATAAATGTTGATATTTGAAACCCCTAATTCCTATGTTTTATGTTATATTCTTGATTGTTGAGATTGTGTAGAAGATAGCTTTTGTGTTGAGTTTGAAGGCAAAAATGTGATTTTAGAGAAAGTTTGGAGAAATGCACATGAAGGATGGCCAACTTGTAAAGACCATATCTCCCTCCTCAAATTGAACCAAGTTGAGATCCATATGTTTTCAAAAAGCCCCAGATGTCTAGTTGTCGGTGCACTTTACGGTTTGTCAATCCGAATTTTCAGAGGAAGTTATAGTCATTTTAGTAACTGAATGTCAAAGCTGAAGAATTTCGACGGGCTAAGACCGCCGTTTTATTCTAGAAATTTCGGCGGTCATCATTCGGCGGTTAAGGACTGCTGTTTTATTCCAATGGTTTTGGCGGTCATAATTCGACGGTTTAGGACCATCGTTTTTGTAGCCAAATTACAGTAAACATATTTTTGGCAGAAAACCACTTTGAATTGATCCAGAATTGTTCCAAAACTTCCCAAATCAAATTCTAATGACTCTAGAAGACCAAGACATATTTTGGAAACTTAAACAAGGCTATTTGGCAACCCAACACTGAGATTGACCAATTGGTACGTTCATCACACTTAAACAATGAGGTTTTCAGTTCTAGTCATATCCCCATTCCCTTGTAGGTGGAATTCAGTTCCACTAACTTGTAAATGATATTTGTATAATGTTATGAAAATATAATATAAGTGAATATCCATCCAATCTCACAATGTAACTTGTGATCCTTCACCTTCCCCAATTTATTCTCAAGTTTATGGCTCCATTGATTCTCAAGTTTATTGCTAGTGTCTTTTCAAGTTTATAACTACTATATTGTGAGCCTATATAAGGGAGATCTCACCAACACCATTGAGAAGTATGCAGGAATAAAAGAATCTCTTTTCTTGAGCTACTATTTTCTCTCCTTTCTTACTTTATATTTATGCTATTATGTTCTTGTTTATTATTATTCATTTTATAATATATAAAGAATTATTACCATTCATTTACAAGTCACAAGCAATTTCACTGAATTTGATTAGTTTGTGAGAATGGGCCAGTCTAGTAGCCAGACCAACTATATGAGCTCGGCCCAACTCGACGTTCAAACTAGATTTCATAGCACAGGCCTGGTCCGTCTTTAAAATACTAAAAAAATAATAATAAAAAATAAAAAAATTGTTTTGCCTCTTCGTCCTCTGTGTGCGTCTCTCTTGCAAGGATCGGGTGGTATTGGTAATGTGAGATTGTTAGTTTCATGGCAATGGAGGTG
This sequence comes from Acer saccharum, assembly GCA_030490815.1. Taxonomy (NCBI): domain Eukaryota; kingdom Viridiplantae; phylum Streptophyta; class Magnoliopsida; order Sapindales; family Sapindaceae; genus Acer; species Acer saccharum. The sequence goes on along the minus strand of CM059877.1, from coordinate 14,800,286 downwards.
CAAATTTCACACTCTGAAACTGAGTCTCTTCCCCTGGAACGAAACTCTCTAGGTAAATTTATACTTAAACGCACGTACACATGAACACTCCCTTTTACTCCATTTTTGATTGTACTCTAAAATTCAAAATAATGAATTGAGAATTCAAGTTTTGCACTCGGTTTCAGTGAGAATTAAAAATACAGAAAAATAAGAAGAAGATTTGGTAGTCACAAAATTGAGATTGATTAAGCTTGTAGAGGTTTTGTACTTGAAAGACAAAGTGTCTGTATTTTACTGAACATGAAATTGCAAAATGTATTCTTTTCAAGAGAAACTTATATTCATCGTGTCTGTGGAATTGGTGTATTTTTAAGCCTAGCTAATTTTCCTTGTGAGTGAAATTGTTAATGGTTTTATGCAGAATTTTTTGTTAAAAAATCTGTGCAAACTTTTAGACATAACACGTTGAATGCCAAAGCTTAATTGGTCCAAGTTGCGAGAGATTTTGCAATTGCTTATTACTGTAAAAAATTATTTCCTTGTTTAGATTTAAAAGATGGTAAAAATTACAAATTTCAACTTGGGTACTTGCTTTAGTTCACATGTATAAGTTTAGTTGGAAGCTACCTGGTTAGTTGATTTTGTGGTCTGTATAACTTACCTTTTTTTTTTTTTTTTTTTTTTTTTTTTTGTATGAGCTTTTTGTATGGTTAGTTGAAAATTTTGGATTTTTGCATGAAGTTTTATGGAGAATGATCTTTCAAGGCTGATTGATCTTGTTTACATTGCTAATTTCTTCGTGCGGTTATCTTATATACTTGCCATTTGGATCAATTGGTATATAACAAATTGTTGCTTTTTCTGCAGGTGGTTTTGATGAGCACAAACTTCAGAAGGTTATTGCTGAAGGCTCATTAGACTTCTATGAATGGACATCGCTTATATCAGATATTGAGAATATGTTTCCTGTGAGTGTAGTATCCACCATTATTGTCCATTGGTTTTTCTTTCCTTCTTATATATAAATATACACGCTTCTATTTCTTATCCTTTTATCAGCGAGATACTATCCATAAGATCTAGTGAAGGAAACAAAAAGGTAGGTAGTAAAGGTTGCAAAAGAAATTATCTTGTGAATGGTGCTCAGGAGCTTCCACTTTTGATAGACAATAAGGCAAGGGCCTGCTAGAGGTTAAGCTAGGTCTGTGATATAACCTAGGATGATATTTACCGCTGGGTTTTAAGCTTTTTGGCATTATCATATTTGGGAATGGATTATGCGCAGTGAAGAGAAGAGATACTGGGAGATAGGACGTTAGATTCTATTTCTTATTTAGTTTATAAACTTCTGGTGGTATTTTAATTATCATACTGTTCAAATTGTTATCAACAAAGCTCATTTCCGCTAATAGGATCTTTCAAAGGTTCTCATTCATATGCTACAACTAAATGAAACACAAATCTTTCTTTTCTTCCAACTTTATTTAAAAAGTAACTTATTAAAGACGGAAAATGATGTTTTCTACTGCTAAAACAGATTATCCATCTGATAGAGGCACTAGAATCCGTCAGTTAATACTAGTAGTAGTAGAGTAGTATCCGCACAGCCAACTGTCATCGTTCCTTGAGTGTGTATGACATTTTTAAATGGCATGGATGGCTTGGCTGTAGTGAGCAAATTTAAATTAATCTGTTTAGTTATCTTCCATTAGTTGAGTCACTATTCAATAATTGATTATTGCCACTCCTGAATTACTGGATGCTGAACTCATATAGGGCATTTTTTGTTATATTGGCAGGATGATATACACAAAATATGTTTGGTGTATGATGCCTTCTTGGCTGAATTTCCTTTATGCTATGGTTACTGGAGGAAATATGCTGAACACAAGACAAGGTTGTGCACCGTTGATAAGGTGTTTGAAGTATTTGAACGAGCTGTGCAATCTGCAACATATTCTGTTGGTGTGTGGTTTGACTATTGCAGCTTTAGCATGTCGGCACTTGAAGATCCTCATGATATCCGTAGGTAATGTCAATGCCTATAATATTTGATAATTTACTATAAATAACAATCACCTAAATATCCTGAAACACTTGCATTGCCTAAGCTTTTGAAAGTTGTGGCCTTTCTTTTGGTACCCCTTAACCATCGGAACTATGTTCCTGTGTAGGACAAGATTCTGAAATTCTAATATTTGACCACATGGAAATGATGGGAATAATGACGAGTTTATGTACCATGTATATACTTCCAGGTTCAAATATATTCTTCATACTTGTCAGTGCTGCTAATCTCCTCATCAGTGCATCCAATATTTGTGATATAGTATTGCCAGCAGTACATTTTAGAGTCTTGTTGCTCAGGTGCTGTTATCTGTTCATTGTAGGATTATATTGTCTAACCCCATAGTAATGCAAATTTAATGTCATATTTCCAAGGTGCTAGTAGTTTTTTTTTAGGTAGGAAACATAAGAAATTTATTGAATAAGAGAAAATGTACAAAAGAGAGGTGAACCAGGGCTCACCAGGCCAACAGAAGACTAAAAACTCTCCCCAAAATTTAAACCTTAGCAGAATACATAATTGTAGTGCTCAAAAGAACCTAAACTGACACAAGAACTATTGACTGATCCAACACGAAGCCTTAAAGCACCCCTCTAGAATACCGCGGCTTCCCGGTTGTTGACAGTGAAGAATGAGACATCATGGAACTCAGAAGATACTGAGGCCTACAAGTTCTCATGAATAATGTTGAGGAAATCATAAACAATGTTAAGTAATGACATTGACCCTCATAAGTTCAAGCATTTTTTTTTTTTAAATTGTTTGACACAAGGCTGCTACTGCTAGAGATTTCTTTATCTTCATTTTAATAGTTTATAGTGTTTGAATTCACATTTTATAATTATTCAATCAAGAGAAAGAAGAAGCTAAAATGACTTCATGGGTTATGTATTAAAAAAGAAACATTTTTTTAACAAAAAGCCCATATCTGTTAAGATTGAAGTTTTGAATTTTGTTTGGAGTAGTTGTACTTCAATATCTAGTTGTTACAATCTCACTTTCAAAGTACTTGACAGGCATGTTGAAAATGCCCTGTTGAATACTAATGCATGTTGCCAATGCTTTGATGAGCTGAATATTATTTTTTCCCTTTAGAAGAACTGTTAGTTCTATCATTATTCAGCACCCACTCAACCTCAAGAAAAACAGAATTTCCACAAAAAATAAAAATAAATAAATAAATAGATAAATGGTCTATTCTCCTGGGGTTCATAATAGTGGTTTAAAGGGTAAGGTCGAAAATCGTTTATGATTCACAGTGAGTATTGGTAACTTGTATTAATTTGGGATTGTTTGTAGAAAATTTTATTTTCTTTTTCCAGTCATTTTCCTAGGTGATAACAAAGGATGCAGAACAATTCACAGTGCCTTGTTCTTTGAATATTCGTACCCCTGCCCAATTGTTCTTTGAGGTTAATTGTATATTTTTGCCTTGTGAGGCACAGTTTGTTAACTGAGATCAATATTTGTTCTTTAAATTTATCTGATAGGTTATTCGGAAGAGGAATCTCATTTGTTGGAAAGGATTACTTATGTCATACATTGTGGGATAAATACCTTGAATTCGAGTTTTCTCAGCAGCAGTGGAGTTTTCTAGCTGACATGTATATCCAAGCTTTGAAGTTTCCTAGCAAAAAGTTACATCGCTACTATGATAGGTATATCTCAACCCATTATTTTTTTTTTCCGTTTTTCTGAACTAGGATTGGGACGAATGAGACTTTCTTTGCTCTTGATTTATTCAATTAAATATGCATGTTAAGGACTTAAGGTCACCGTTAATCATCATAAAATGTAATTAATTTTACAATTTCTCAGTCTTATTCATGTGGGTGAAAAATAAACATTTTTAAACACAGTTCCCAAGCAAATAATGACACTTCTGACTAAAGATTTTGCTGTTACAACTTACAAATAATAGGTCTTGATAGAAATTTACATAGCATATTTGAAAAACAAGGTTTTTCAGACCTTAGTGTATTCTATACATTGTTAGATGGTTATGCTTATACTGCAGCCACTGGTTGTGCTAGAGAGATGTTACAAATATTACATGTCAGCATCTAACTATCTAAGTAAGGTGGGTAATTCGAACTATTCCTCTCCTTTAAGATAATAGCTACTGATACGAACTCTGAAGAGTTATTTGGTAGATGGGTTGTAGTTAATTCAACTTGAAGAGTAGGCATGGAATATAAAATCTATTTATGATGGTGCTCCAATCCCGTTTATAGTTTTTTTTTCTTGGAAATTCAATCCCTTTTATAGTTGAATAGCATGTATGTGTTTATCATCATGACTGAGACTTAATAGTTCTGAAGGAAGACCAATTATCATATGAACCAAGTTAAACAATTCCCTTGATTCACACTGTCATTGTAAATTTTCTTTTTGCTGCATGCATAGTGATGTTATGAAGTTATGTTGGTATTTCTCACTGTTTTGAACAATTTGCATGACATTATCCCAAGAATATAGGCTTGTATATGCTTACTGGATTTTAGTTTAACTTTCTCTTCAGTTTTAAAAAGTTGGCTGCTGCTTGGAAAGAGGAGTTGGAATGTCAGAGTGATTCTGCCATAGAAATCCAGTCAGAATTTGTTCTTGAAAGTGAAGACCCTACATATTATAAGGATGATGAAATCTCTAGTGTCATCAATGATCTGCTAGATCCATCTGATAGCTTGGCTAGATCAAAAGCACTGCAGAAATATATTCTTATTGGAGAACAAATCTATAAAGAAGCATCCCAATTGGATGAGAAAATACATTGCTTTGAGACCCGTATTCGAAGGCCTTATTTTCATGTAAAACCACTTGATGACCATCAGTTGGAGAATTGGCATGACTATTTGAACTTTGTTGAGAAGCAAGGGGATTTCGACTGGGTATGGCTTATATGTTTTGATGCATTGGGACTTATGCTGTTGTCTATTTTGTCCCCTTTTTATGTAATTTTAATTTGAACCCTTTTATTTTCTCCATCATTGTCTATAGGTTGTTAAACTTTATGAGAGATGCCTAATTTCTTGTGCTAATTATCCTGAGTTCTGGATGCGCTATGTGGATTTCATGGAAAGTAAGGGAGGAAGAGAGATAGCAAACCTCGCACTGGCACGAGCAACACAAATATTTCTGAAGGTTTACATCTTCATAACCATTGATTTTGCTCTTTTTTCCATTTTGAAGAAATGAATTATATGTTTGACAGATTATTTGATATGTGATTTTTGTTGATGATTAGCCTTTTTATTAACCATAACTTTGCTTGACTAATAACTGGAAACCTGATATATTTCTTCATTTTCTATCATATTACTGTTTGCTCTATATTGGAGTTTATATCAAGTGATGTTCTCAAAAAGAAGTAATCTTAAGGATTAAACTTACTATAAAAAAATATTAATAAATTAAACTTGATACAGCGAATCATCTTTGACCGATCAAGAATTGAAACCATGTAACTGCTAGTCTGCTATATTAGGAAAAACTAGTTCTACGATTACTATTGTTTGATATCATACTGTTACATGAGTAAACATACTTCTTGATAAATCTCTTTTGTGAATTGTGTACATAAAATTGTGAAGCTGGAGAAGTTAGGAAAATAGTATTATGAAAAAGAAAGTGTAGTAATGGCTTTGTAGGTAATAATCTCCTCTGGTTTTGAGGACTGGGGAGTATAGGAGCTTCCAAATAAATACATTCTAAATCACTAATAGAGTACTAAAGTTTGGCAACTTATCCAAAATAGTTCGATGTCATGCTCTTGCATGAATAAATATATGATTTTGTATTACTTCTTTGTGAATTTTGACTGTTAAAGCTTGGAGAAGTTAGCAAAATAATTATGTTGGCTTTGGGTTGTGAGTGGGGAAGCACTTTTCTTTTGGATATTTGAAGACTAAAACTTAGAAGGAGCTTCTAAACAAAACACTTTTCTGAATTACCAATTAATTTAAAGGGTATGTCTAAAGAGAATTTTTATAGAAAGGAAATGTCTAGTCTACTTATTTTTTGACAGTAATTAGAAGATTTGGATCTTAGTATTGAAGTAATAAGTTAAGTAAGAAGGCAGTTATCATTTATTTTCTTGAAATAATTGCATGTTAAAGGTTATTATAAGCAAGTTTGTGTTATGCTGAAACATAGTTGATTGGTGCTTTTTATAGGATGCTTGACTCGATTGCTTTATACTTGACTGGAGATGTTTATGGCTATCCTCGTATGTTCGTTGCAGAGACTGCCGGTGATCCATCTTTTCAGTGCCAGGTATAAGGAGCATATAGGAGATGCATATGCTGCACGTGCGGCCTTGGTTCAATGTGACACAGAATCAGACTCCAGCTTTGTTGAAAATGTAACAATTAAAGCTAATATGGAAAAACGTCTGGTATGTAATCAGCTGTTCAATTATGAGACAAATATACAGACTGTGTATTCGTTAACATGTATGCTGTTGCTTTTCCAAATTGTTAGGGAAATTTTGTGGCAGCTTGTAATGTATACGAAGAAGCATTAGAAACTGCTACAGAGAAGAAGAAGCTGCATAGTCTACCTACATTGTATGTTCACTTTTCACGACTTAAATACATGGTAGGTAACTCATCACGACCAAATTCTCAGCATTGGGATTTTATCAACCTTTAAATGTCTCTTGCTTCTACTTTTTAATAGTATTTGTGTATTCCAATCTGTATGACTGTATGTTTAGCAATATCAAATTCAAAACATTGTTTCTGCAAGACAAGACTTGGTGTATTAAACCTGTTAGAGTGCATAAATTGTTTTGTTGGGCCCTTTTCTAATAACTTGAGCTTTTGGATTGAGTGGTACTAACAAAACCAATCACAATGCTTTTAAGTTTATTTGAAACAGAACTTGTTCTGAAGGCAATGCAAATATGCAAATTCTTGTGGTGTTTCTATGAACTGCTCCTTTTCCGCTTTCTTTCTGGAACCATTTGATAGAAGATATGTTTCTGTTGAATCAGTTCAACATTTGCAGTTTTTACATGTTGGTTTTAAATGCTGGTATTAATTATTTACTAATAGAACTTTGGTTTACAGACAACTAATAATGCTGATGCTGCTCTTGACATTTTAGTAGATGGTATCAAACATGTGCCTGGCAGCAAACTACTTGTAGAGGTATTCTTTCTTTTAACCTGCACACTTAAACCCTAGCAAATCTTTGATGTGAGTTTAATCTCCAGTATAGCATCATGAATGAAAATCCATCAACCAAATTATGTCTTTATACCATAGGTAGGCTTGTGGGGATGACCTAGACATATAGCCAAAGTTGGTCAAATTTTGGTTTTCTTGTTTAGATTGTAAACATTGTATTGCAGATTTTATTTATTTATTATAATTATGATTTCCATAGAACCATTTATAAGCAGTTAATAATTATTGATTGTTACTAATGCAGGAATTAATAAAATTTGCAATGATGCATGGAGGGACAAGGCACATGAATCTTCTAGACTCTGTAATAACTAATGCATTATATTCAGGTCCTGGTGCACTCCAAGGTGTCAGTGTGAAAGATGTGGAGGATATCTCATCCTTATATTTACAGGTTTTCGTTTTGGGCTTATGTACATTAGTTTCAATTTTACTGGTCTAGGGAAACCTGAAATAAAATGGAAATCCTCCTTTTCCTTTTATGAAACTGTCAATTGTTTTTTGAGTTTTTCAAACTTATTTAATGGTCATTGAACTTCCGGTTTCCATTATAGTTATCTGGTGCAAAACAGTTTTAAAATCTTCTTTGTTCAAGCATTTTTTTTGTTTTTTTTTTGTTTTGAGTTTATGCCACTTGTTCATGTCTTGGCTCTTATCTTCAATTCCATGTGTTTCAGTCATTTGTTTGCTGCATGAACACCCTTACCAATCATGGCAAATTCTCATTTTATTTTTGCAACACATGGTGCATGTTTTTACTGCAATAGACACTGGAGTATCCTAATTCTTTGCTAAGCCCAAAAGAAGCAAAAAGGAAGTGCTTGTATTTCTTGTACTTTACATATGTAATTCAGATCTGCCTATGAATTTAAATTCTTTTACTGATTTCTAGATGTGTTAGTTCAAAGGACAATAGCTACTAAATCCATTGCATTTTTTACATCTATTTATATAATCTCTTTCATGTAATCCAGTACTAATGATGTAAAGTGCTAGCAGTTTGTCGACTTGTGTGGAACCATTGATGATGTAAGGAAGGCATGGAATTGGCGCATGAAATTGTTTCCACACATTATGCAGACTTCTTGTGAGCGTTTATCTTGGATTACAAATCCCTTGGAAACAGTCATAGAAGGGACAAAAGAAACTATAGTAGCTTTGCCTCCTCATCCATCTGGATCTGACCACTTAGAGCAGTCAGCTTCTGAAGACAGTCAACCATCACCTCCAGAAAGTCATGATACCCAATCTGACCAGGCTGCCACTGCCCTGGTATCAGACCAGAAATCATTATTCCCCGAGGATCATGATATTCGATCTAACACTGCTACAGTTGACCTTCAATTAGGAGAAGCTGACAACAATGCACAGGAGAGAATGCAGCCAGTACCTCCTGAAGCTTCCGAGCAGCAAAGAGAAGATACTTCCCAGCCAAATTTGTCGTCTGTTGATTTTGTACATCAAATTCCTAATGAAACTGAAGCTGTTCAAGCTTCACAAGAATTCTTTAAAGATGATGACCATGAGTTTAATCAGGATCTGAAGCCACTTTCATTGGAAGGACTTTCCTTGGATCCCCAGGGTGATGAATCCCCAGGCTCACTCTGTGCCACATCACACAGGTCTGAAGTTCCTCTAGAACCCATTCTTTCGCATGAAAGCATGCAGAAGAGTGAAGCTCAGCAAGAGACCAGTACGTCTAATGGGAATGTGCTACAAAATGGTCAGAATTCTAATGGAAGTCACTTTGTATCCAGCCCAATGGGCATTCAACCTTCTGATTCTTCTCACATTCAAACTGGAATGGTTAGTCCCTCATCCTCAGCTAGCCATCAAAATTTTGCAACTGAGGCACTTTCACGGCCTCAGACACCTGTGAATAGTGGTCGAAACTGGCATCAGAAGCATCACACAAACAGAAATCGCAGAGATTCAAAATTTGGTTTTCGAGGACCTTCACATAAAAGACTGCATCAACAATGGCAAGTTTCTTCACAACAGCATCCATGGACTGAAGCTGGTGGTCAAATGCCAATGGATCCAGGTTACCCCTCTCAATCTTTGCCTTTACAAAACCAGATTCAGCAAGGTAGCCAACAAAATCAGTACCCTGGATCTGCTATTTTAGCAACACCTCAAGCGTGGCCTATTCAAAATATACAGCCGCAGAATTTTAACTCCGCGTGCCAGTCTCAACTACCTGCTCAACCTGTTGCTTATCCTCAAGCACAGATGCCTCAGTATCCCACGCCAAGTAATGGGCAGCATGGAAATGTGCAGAATAACCAAGTACATAATCAAATGTGGCAATATTATTACTATCAGCAGCAGCAGCAGTTTCTATTGCCACAACAGCAGCAGCTGCAAATGCAACAACAACAACCCTTGCAGCAGCTGCAACAACAACAGCCTCATGATCAGCAACTTCTGCAGCAGCAATATCAGCAGCAGCAGTTGCAACTTCAGCAGCAATATTTTCAACATCAGCAAATGCAACAACTACCTCACATGCAGCAACATCCGCAGCTTCAGCAGCAACAACCCTACCAGCAACAGCAGCAACAACAATACATTCAGCAGCAACAACCCTACAACCAGCATTCGCAGCAGCATTTACAGCAATTGCAACATCAACAGCAGCTGCAGCATCAACCACCATTGCAGATACAAGTAGAACAAGAACAAAGACAAGCTGAGCAGCAAATTACCATATCACAGGTTGAGACATGGAATATCAGCTGTCCCAAACAGGTCTGAAGCTAAATTTAGTCATATGGTTTTAATTATTAAATACAATTCTTTTTGTCATCAAAAAATGAAAAGGAAAATTGTTATGAAGGGAATAGGCTAAGCATGTGAATGGAGCAACAAGATTATTGTAGCTAGAATTATATGTGTTGCAAAAAATTCCTCTTTACAGCTGATGCTAGAATAATTGGAAGAAAAGTTTACTGCATAAAAATTATAACATATCTAATAAATGAAAAAGCAAATGAAGCATTTGATGTAGTATAGGGAGGAGAGTAACTGAAAAGTGAAAACTCTTCTCAGTTCTCCCTTCAAACCTCTATGTTCATCATTTTCCTTTATATAGTTTCTCAAGGTTTTAGTCCTTACTCCTTAGTGATTGAAAACTTATAAAAGCGCGCCTTTTGTTTTCTTTAGCCAATTTAGGCCTAAAAAAATGCCATTATCAGAATTCCCAAGTCCTGGCAATATTAATATCTCAGCGTTGGGTGTGTTCTCTCAGTTTCAGCATTGACCAAATTCTATGAGAACACCCTTGAGAAAATTCCTGCCTGCGTATTTGTGTTCTTTGATGACATAAATCTCTTATATGTTTCTTGTTTAAATTATGCAGGACCAAGAAGTTGCACTGCGGCATAGTACAGGTGCACCTGAGACCGTCACTTCTGCTGCGTCTCCATGTCCCCAGCAGCAGTCTCCCCTAAGTCAATGATGTAGGTGCGCTTGAATTTTCTCACAGTTTACTGTATGATGTCCTAACCCCTTTGATGTTTAGTGCACACTGATCCTTCCCCAATGATTGTTGTGCAGACAAAGAGAAACGTGATCCATTGATTTATGTGTCTGCTAACTTATAAGTGCTTAAAATTTGAAATCTTGGGAACACAATTTTCATTACAGATTTGTGGTTTGTATTAAACCTTAAGTTTATGGGATGGTTCATGGTTGACATGTTATAGGTGTTAATAGCAATCGATTAAATGTATCTTGAAAAATGCTTTATAGATCTGTTTTACTTCATTAAATATCTCAGCCCGATGACATAAGATGTAGTTATTAGTACATTTAATCTTTGCTAATCTCAACTGTACTTTCTGTATTTCGTCATTCTGAGGCACAGATTTTCCCATTCTGATTTCTGAAACTTCAAGCTTGCTTGATCTACAATCGGATAAGTTGGCAAGTATACCCTATTTTTCAAGTATACCCTAATTTTAAGGTCATCTGCAATTATAAAGGTGGTTTTTATAATTGACAGAAAATTTTAACTAGACTACTGAAGAGAAATTACTAGCATACATTATTTGCCATAACAGTAAACATTAGAATAAGAAATTATCTACTAAAATCGATTGTGAACTCTCATGAAGAATTGAAGATTTACTAACATCAGAATCAATGATGATATAATGTCTCATATCTACACAAGCAGTTAACAGAACTGATAATGAATTCCTAACATCTCCAAGCAGTTAACAGAAACTCAAAACAAAAATTTCACTTCTCTAGATAGCATCAAACAAAATTCAATATTTGGTGCACATGTATAGACACTAACAGAGGCTGCTGTTGTTTCAGCTCAAACCCATCAATATATTCTATTTCTCAATCATCTCACGGACCCTTTATATTCAACTCCACCATTGTTATCCGGAAAATGTGACTGTTCCCCATCATGCTGCTACTGGTGCACCATTCGGGCTCTGTATATAAATATGTTATCAAATGATCATCCGGTAAAGTTAAATCAGTAAATTGGTATCCTCCAATATCTCAAAGTCTGCCCATTTTTACAAAGGCAGGGATACAAGCAACATTGCTAAGTCCAGACATCAATTTTAGCTGCAGCTAATCCTACCAGTGGCGCTACGATGAGACTAAACCACTTAAGGTGAGAATGCAATTCTTATGGAAGCCATGGAACTGATATTCTGCTGGCCTTTTAATGGAAATGTGTCCTGTAAATTTTTAGGCTCAATGTTAGTTAGATAATGCAATTCCTAACATGATATTTTAATGGAAAGATAAGTTTTAATGGAAATGTGTCATGTAAATTTATAGGCTCAATGTTAGTTAGAAAATGCATTTCCTAACATGATATTTTAATGGAAATGTGTCATGTATATTTTTAGACTCAATATTAGTTAGAAAATGCTTGCTTTATTATGGAACTTGACCTAGCATGATACTTAAGTGGTTGGTTGTAACATGTCATCCACTCATCTATGTTAAAAATTAATTTGTTTACACCAACATTTATTTATTTATTATTATTTTAAATATTACAATAATTCGGGTTTTTTTTAGGGAAGGGGATAGACTCAAACCCACAATTTTGTAGTGCAGATGTGAGGATATACCACCGGACCAACCTCATTTTATCTTTGTTTACACCAACATTGCTCTTAACATATACGTTAAAATAATATTTTTATAAATATGTGATTAATATCCTGTAACATATGTAAGGAAAAAATTGATTTATATTTTATATTAATATTAAGATTTTATCTTAATACATTTACATTTTTTTTTTGTAAATGATGAACTAAAAAAGAAATAAATCTCAACAACTTATCGATCTCTATCGATTATCACAGTTTACTGTATGAAGCCCTAACCCCTTTGATGTTCAGTGCACACTGATCCTTTCCCAAAGATTGTTGTGTAAGTTTTTTATAAAATTGTGAGCAACATATGATATTATATTTTGAGTTTATGAAAACCGAATTGATTGGAATGTTTAAGTAAGAGAGTTGACCGGATAGAGCCCGTTTGATTGTGATCAATATTTGTTGGGCTTGGTGCACATGGTATGGGCTATTGTATATGTGTGGGCCTAGTATTCCTTTTGGGACTAGCCATTCTATTAGGGTTGAGAATCCTCTATGGGTTAGGATTCTAGTAAGTTATACTAGTTATAGGGAGTCCCTACTCTCGATCACGAGTGTTACAGAACTGTCTCCCCATTAGGCAATCTGAGTAAGGTGAGAAGAGAGTAGAAGACTTCCTATTGACTCCCTATTGTTTTCTTGTGTTTTCTTTTCAGGTGATTGTACTTGTGCTATCATGGATTCTAGAAATTCAGGTACGCTTTCATGCTTATGTATTTAATACGAGTTGTAACCAGGGCAGAGGCAACAAAACATATCATCATTTTCAAATAAAAGGAACATATATTTAGGGGTGGTTTGTTTTTTTATTTGAAAACTGACAAGTCATGAATTTTGCTGAAGATTGGATAACTTGAAATTGGATGATATGTTTGTTATTTATTTTTATTGCATCTAAATAGAGCGTCAACTTATTTGGTTTTTTGAAGATAAAATTGTTTAAAAACAAGTAATTTGACATTTATACCATTGACAATGTGATTAATGTTATATATATATAACAGTTTATCATAAATAATAGGTTAAATTGTCTGACCACTTGAAAAAACAAACAAAACAACTGAATAATTTTAATTCAAACCTATTAATTCTTAGGTGCAAAGAGTAAACGACCCCTTCCTCTTTCACAATTTTTGCACAAAACAAGTATATTAAAAGAAACAAGGGTTCACCTTTTGAATCGATCACATCCAACAAGTATACCGGAGTATATTACATACTCGACCTGTGTCTCAAAAGAGTTTTTTGATTTCCACCCCATAACTGAACCCATTTGGGTTGAGGTGACGAATACCTGACTCAACATGTTTCATTTAACAAAAAATTGTTCAATCCATTACGTATACAAACTTTACCATATAAAATTGAATTTTAGGATAGAAATTTAAATTTTAACATTCAATCAAATTCAAAAATGCAATTAAATGTTGGCTCAATGGTGAACCTACAACCTCTTGGATGTAGGTTCAAGTCATGCTCTCTTCCCCGAACCCGAAATATTGTAATAATTAAAAGAAATACACTTTTTTTTTATTTTTTTTATTTTTATGGTATATATCTATCCACCATGTTTTTTTTTTTTTTTTGTTGAAGTTTTTGCAATTGGTAGGATTCAAGCCGTTGGCTTGGGAGAAAAAAAAAATAGAGCTTTGTTTTCCTTTATATTTTTAATATTTTAAAAAATAATCAGTGGCCATCAATTTGATGACACACTATCAAAATAGTCACTAGATTGAGAATTGGTTCCAAAATGGCCATTTTTGGCGAAAAGTGTGACACTAATGACTATTCCATCAAATTCCATAAAATGAGTGGTATTTTGGTAAATAAGGGAATTAGATGGAATTGGATGGAATGACCATTAGTGTCACACTTTTCGCCAAAAATGGTTATTTTGAAACCAATTCTCAATTGAGGAAATAGAGAGAAATAGCACCAAATTGGATTGGTTTTGTGGTAATATCACCAACTTAATAAGTTTTGTAGAAATAGCACCAAAGTATGTGATCTGCCCAAATTGCCCTCACTTATTCTTTCTTCCTCTCTCTCCCTTTCTTCCTCTCTCCTTTGTTTTTTTTTTCAAAGAACTCCATTGATGGATCAATGGAGGTCAGACAGACCTCAAATGGAAGTCGAATGGAGGGCGAAAGACCTCCATTGGAGTCGAAATGACCTCGACCTTCATTGGTGGTCGATGAAGAAAAAGATTTAAAAAAAAAAAAATCTAGAAATAAGTCTCGGATATTTGGAAATAAGTCTTGGGTATTTAGAAATAAGTCTCGGGTAGGTCACCCGAGACTTATTTCAAGCTATTTACAACTACCCGAGACTTATTTCCAGATTTTTTTTTTTTAATCTTCTTCTTCATCGACCACCAATGGAAGTCGAGGTCATTTCGACTCCATTGGAGGTCTTTCGCCCTCCATTCGACCTCCATTTGAGGTCTGTTCGACCTCCATTGATGGATCAATGGAGGTTTTTGAAAGAAAAAAAAAAAAAGAGGAAAGAGGAAGAAAGAGAGAAAGGAAGAAAGAGAGAGATAAAGAGAGATTAGGGGCAATTTTGGCAGATCACCTTAATTGGTGCTATTTCTACAAAACTTATTAATTGGGTAACTTTTCCACAAATGGCTTTGGAAAGAGTACTAGAAATTTTAAGGACTCTTCTCAATTTAGTGGCCATTTTGATAGTGTGCTATCAAATTGATGGCCACCAGGGTAGTTATCCTTTATTATTATTATCATCATCATTAGTATTATCTCTAATTTTCTCTTTGATTTGCTTGTTGACAAAAGCTTCCTCACCGTGGTGGCAATATTTTTTCTTTTGATAAACGTCCATTAGACGAAGAATCGCTTTACTCTAATATCATATTAGAATTTATGATCCTTCGGTCTTTCTCTAAACTTTTGGATTTAGAGCATCTCCAATGTAAATGTGTATTTTTTGGTTTTTAGCTAGTGACACATCAGCATATATATTGAATATGGATCCACTTTGATAAAAAATTTTAAGAAATGCATATTATCATCTTCAAAGCAATTTATCTAAAATCAAATATAAATATATTTTTACCAATCATCATAAAACATTGGATGGAATGGCCATTAGTGTTACACTTTTCGTCAAAAATGACTATTTTGAAACTAATTCTCAATCTAGTGGCCATTTTGATAGTGTATCATCAAATTGATGGCCACTGGGGTAATTATCCCAAATAATTATATAAATACTGGGTCAACCGGGGTGGTGGCATAATGGTTTGACCTATATCCGACCTGGTTACAAACGGGTCAACAACGTTTGACCCATATGATCATATCTAATTCGAGTCCCGTTTTAAGTGCTCCAAACCTGCCCCTGAATCTTTCTTTGAATTCCCAAAATTGTAAATAACACTTGTGGCAATATCTTTTGAGATTGAATTCAAGAGCCAAGATAAGATCATACCGTCGCATTCGTATCCACTGACATTGAGTATAATTTAGATATTTTTTGTCAGATGGTTTCCGAAGAGAACCAACCATCAATGAAGGCAGCTTTAGGCACTCAAAGCCTTTAACAAGGCACGACTCTTTCTTGAAACAGGTATGGTACTAGGATTATCAGAATGGTGCAAATAATAGGTGGAATAAAAAATGGTATTTTATTTGGTTTGTATCACTGGTATTGCTTTTATCATCCATTTATGATATGATAACATAAAAACTAAGAGGATCAAAATAAAAAAATAAGTGATTGAAAGCCTCTCTTATACCATGATAAAATTCGAAATAAATGTAAAAACACTCTGATAATTTTTATTTTTATTGGAAATCTACTCGCCAGAATTATCTACTCAACATATATACAGCATACTGGATCTATTTGATAGATTTAGAGTCTACTTGTTAGATCTAGAACTTAAATCACAATCTCAGAAAGATACACAATCTTGAGTAGAAATCACACCAGATACGGAATCTCAAATTTAGCTTTCCAAATCAGACTCCAACAAGGAAATACTGATATTATTTCTCAATTAAAGACTCCCAATAAGGGAAAAAAACTCCATGCTTCTAGAAAGTTTGCCCTTTTCAGGAAAGGGCTCAAAGATTAAATGTCATTCTTTGGACCGGGTTTTGTAAGAAAGTCACCGCATTAATAATTCACGTTTAAAAGGCATCAATTTAGGTGACCAGACAAAAATACCAATTTTTTGTCACTTTCTGTCATTTTCAAACCTAGAGAGACAAACTAGAGAGAGAAAATAGTAGAGAGAGAAAGCATTGGCTGTAAAAACATAGGCCTGAAAATCGACGGCAAAGCAACCGGCGGTGGCACTATAGTCCTGAAGTCGAGAGTTCAGATGAGCATTTGCAGTTGATAGTGGTAAGTATAGTTATATTTTGTTGTTGTTTTTGTTCTTGATGTTTATGTGTCTGTTTGATGTTGGGTGTTGTTTAGACTTGTAGATTAGGTTTGATTTGTTGATCTGAGTATGGTTCTAGGTTAGGTTAGGGTTTTAATTTTTGAAAAATTTGTGTAGAAGACGATGAACATCTGGGTTTTTGAGCATTTTAACACTTTTTCCGAGCCTTTTGAAACACTGTTCAAGCCTTTTAAATTGTAATTTGAGCTTTTTTAGGATTATGAATAGGTTTGTCAAATTTGAGTCTCCAAGCCTTTTGAAATACTGTCCGAGCCTTTTAACACTTAATCCGAGCTTTTTTAGGAATATTAATATGTTTGTCAAATTTGAATCTCCGAGCCTTTTAACAATGTGTGTTAGGATTTTGAGTTTAGTTGACATTATTCTATATCAAAATATTATTTCCTTTGTATTGTTTAGTTTTCCTAGTTGTGTGGTTTATCAAGTTTCAAGTGAAGATGGACAACGATTCAAACAAAGTGTTGCCTTCGTACGAGGAAAGGCGCTAGTGTCTACAAAGGTAATAAGACATCTTTCCTCTTACAAGGCTTACGAGCACACACACACACAATTCATTCATAAGTGTCCCTGTATCGTAGCGCCAAATTATTATAACACATTCACATATTTCAGTATGCTCATGAATTGATCTCATATTGACATACATTGTAGAAATGCATGTACTATGACTATGTCTAGGAAATTGCATACATACATGATCTTGTGTTTATTTGTTTGTGTGTAAGTGATTTGGACTTGAATATGTTCTTAAATGATTCCTTATTGAGTTCCGGTCATTTCGGATACTCACTCATTATATTTCAAGTTCAAACTATGAAACTTTACATTCCTTTACAATGCGTTGTCTTCATCTTCGTATATCAAGTCGAGTTCACATCAAATTATCAAAGTTTCATAGTTGTCCTCGCGTGTAAGTGAGTTATGATTCATAATCCGGAAATGGATTTGAATTCCAAGTTTGGAGGCCAAAGAACGGTCGAATAACACGAGGGGTACGCTCAAGTTTGGCCTCCCAAAAGTGGGCCCCACTCTCTTTTGTTTTCCCTCCCATCTCTTTTAAATATTCCCTCTCTCTCACTTGTTCATTGAAAAGAAGAAAAATGTGCAGAAATTTTCTCTCTAACTTTCTCATCTTCCAAACACCATAACTTTCTCATTCGAACTCCAAATCGAGTGATTCAAGTTGGAGAATCTTCATAATCAAGTCCCCTACCTTCTCCAAAAATTTTTTAGCTATTTGATCGAGTTTTATGGTGGTTCTACTGTCAAAACCGAACCAGCTCGGGATTTCAAGGTATTGAACCAAACTTTGTGATTTCATCTTTTATTATCTTCAATTACCTTGGGTTTTTTTCTTCTATATGTATGTGTATGTTTGATGAAAGTTATTGAGAAGGATAGCTTCATATCAAAGCTAATCAAGTCTAATTAGTAACAAATGTGAACTAGTTTTCTATGATTCTAGTATTTCACAAGTTTGGGAGTTGTATTGTGCTTAGCTTGATATCTAGGGTTATTTGTGACTTGATTGATCTATTTTATGATTAATAACCTTGTCTTGTGCTTGGATCCTTTAATTGAACAAATCTAGGATTATCACATTTGATTAAGTGTTTAGAGCTATATAGGATTTAATTGATTATTTATTATATCCTTGCTTTAAATACTTGCTAGAATATTCATTGATCATATTTTGTGATTCTAACATTTTTGGTGTATGTTTATAATAACTTGAATATGTGCTTTATGGATATGATTTATTCAAGCATTAGCTTTGTGAATGAAACTAAGAATCACATGTGTTAGGTGTTTCACATGCTCTAGATTTCGATTCATATTATTTTTATGACTAGACAATATTTGGCTTGTGTGCTAACATGACTAAGTTTATGTCTACATGAAGTGTACATGATCCATGCTTTTCATATGTTCATGCATCATCTTGTGTGATTGCATCTCTTGGATTATAAACTAGAATATCAAACATTGTGTGCTCATTGTCTAATTCTAGTTTCCATAGCTCATATTGATCATATGTCCTATGTTGTTTGTGCTTGCATCATTTGCATCACATAGATTACTTGCCTTATAAAAGGTGGAAGTCTTAGCTAAGGGTGTGAGGCTCTAATAAGTCCAAGCAAGGGAAGACTTGGCTAAGAGGTGTGAGGCCTCTAAGTAAGTCCAAGCAAAGTTTTGTCTAGGGGTGTGAGGTTCCGGTTAGACAAGCAAGGGAAGTCTTGGCTTGGGGTGTGAGGCTCCTATAAGTTCGAGCAAGAAAAGTCTCTTGTTGTTGAGTGATTCTTCAACATTGAGCAAGGGAAGTCTTAGCGTGAGGTGTGAGACCTTTTGTAAGTCCAAGCATGGATATTCTCTAGAGGCATGCGATGTGTCTCGGTTAGAGAATAAGCAAGTTTCTCTCTATTGGGAATAGATAGGAGGGATATCCAATATATTATGATACATGAGAGTTGGTCACATTCGAGGGTGTACTCTTATTTAACCAGTGAAAAACATTTTACATTTTCTCTTCGGAGGTTTTACCACGTAAAAAATATCGTGTGTCAAGTTTCTCTTTCCTTACCTCTTTGTTATTTGTTTATTTTAATCAAATTGATCTTGAAGGCTTTGTAATTGATTAAGCTCATGTGAGACAAGATCTTTGATTGTCTTTGTATCTTTTATATGTACTTGTACTATAGAGACATTTATAATGAATACAAGTACTTGGTGATTTATATATTTTGGATATATCCTCCACATGCTATCCATAGGCTATGTTTGATCTATCAATTGAATATCCTTATAAATAGTCTATGCATGCTTGCTTGTGTTTATTGTGGTGTTATAAGCTATCTAGAGGGATAAACTTTTGTTTGTTCAAGAGATTGAAAAAAGGCTTTAAAACCTATTCACACCCCCCATCTCTCTCTCAAGGTAAGCTTAAGGTAATTTAACCATGACTGTATTTACACTGTGTCCGAGCCTTTTGAAACATTGTCCAAGCCTTTTAAATTGTAATCCGAGCTTTTGTATGAATATTAATAGGTTTGGCAAATTTGAATCTCCGAGCGTTTTAACACTATGTCCGAGCCTTTTAATGAACTTATATGCATTTTTTCTGTGAATATGCAGATAAGGAATCAGCTCAAGGATTTGCTTAAAACTCTAGTGAGAGAATGGTACGAGGGAAAAATAACTCGACATGACTATTTCGAAGACCTTCAAGATATCGACAACGCACTTAACAGGGTACATGAACATCTTACGGTCGAAGAATGACGTCGGTATACTGAGTCTTGTTTTGGACATTTCCTTCGGATGTATCGTGAGATGAAGTTTTTAGCTGGCATTGTCCATCGGCTGCTTATGCGCGAGTTGCATCAAAATGGGCCGGAAGATGAGATGAGATTTATGTTAGGTCGTCATTCGGTCCAGTTCTCAAAGGTTGAGTTTTGTCTGATCACCAGTTTGAAGTTCGAAGTCATTCCCGACACGACGAGCTATGATATTGTAGAGAATGATATACACTAGCGGTACTTTGGTGGTTGAGATGAGGTTGAGTATGAACAACTGAGATTGGTTTTACGGATTGGTACTTTTTAGGAGCAATACGATGCAGTGATGCTGTGCTTATTGTATATGCTCAACTGGATACTGATGGGGTTGGACGAGAAAGAGAAAATTCATGTGTAGTAGATGCACTTAGTCGAGGACTTGGACGCTTTTGATGTATTCCCGTGGGGTGCATACGTGTATAGGCGGTCTATTTTTGAGTTTAAGCATGCGTTGGACGGTCGACGGGAGCGGTTTGAAAATCGACAGCAAGCAAAGGACGTTGACGTACACACCGTGGAGACGTACAACATATAGGTTAGGAAACCGGCCATGGCATGAGGTTGACGTGGTGAGTGTTTAATTTACATGGTTTCAATATGTATAATAAATAAATTTGACACTGATAAAACTTTTTTGAAACACCTACAGGTTCTGATTCCTTGCAACATTAGATGGCAGCATTGGATCCTCACCAGTGTCGACCTTACAATCGGGAAGATCTACCTGTTAGACCCGTTCAGACAAGAGGTTCCATGGCACACTAGGAATGACCAGGTCGCGTGCTTAAGGTGGTTTTTACCCTCGATGTTGCATCAGGTCGAGTTTCACGCTAACAGATGGAGGGATGATACGACGTACGACTTGACAAGTAAGCCCTTTCGGATGAGCATTGTGTCTACATCACGTGTGCCCCAACAGACTACAGGGTATGACTATTTCAAGATCTTATTCTATCATGTTTGGTTTTAATAACATTCAATTCTAACGGTTGTTCATGTGGTGAATTGCAGGGGTAACTGTGGTGACCATACTTTGAGATTGGTAGAGTACTTGATAGTGAACAGGGATACGTTCGACTGAGCGTCATCCAAGAGAAGATAGGCGTGGAGGTTTTTTTATAACTCCAAGCCCTATTTTGTTCTATAGTTGATGTACATAACATTTGTAACATTTTTATTTTTGAGTTCTTCAATTCAATTCATTCAATTCCAACACGATTTAAATGAACAAGTCTTTCAATTCCAACACGATTTAAACAACACGATTAAAATCAACAAGTCATTCAATTCAAAATAATTAAAATTACATCAATATCAATGGCTCCATTCATTCCACGGTAGAGCCCTTGTGAGGGCACGTTTGTTTGTTGTGGCCAACTGAATGACAGATGATACACTTGCGACGGTATTCCTTGGGAACAATTTTGTTGGGACCTTTATTAACCATAGGCGGGTTAGAACACCTCCTACTATTATGTCCTGATTGTCTACATCTTCTACACGATTGTGTGGTTGTCCCCTTCGAAGACAATGCATGTCGACCCTTCATCGGGCGACCTAATTGTCTTTTAGACTTTGGATTTAAAACTACTCGCGTTGCGATGTCGGATAGCACTACCCATGAAGAAGGACGACCAACAGGTATAATAGGAACCAAGTATGCATTAATAAGTGTCTCTATCTTGTAGTAGTCCACACATAGAGATGTGAAATCCAAGTTTCGCTCTCTATAATAATGAAAACAGTTAGATTCACGTTTAGGTAATATAAAGCATTAACTATAACTTCTCATGTACCTTGCTGCTGCGAGTGCGTGAGAACATGGGAAATGGTCCATTTGGAATTTGTTGCATGTGCAAGTCTTCAGGGCTAAGTTTACCGTCCATTGATTTCCCTTCAGTTTGATGGAGAATATGTTTCAGTCAATAGGATTTACGGTCATATAACTGCACTTCTTGACACATTTCAGTATAACAAGATGTTCGTCGGTCAATTGATGACGCATAGACTGTGCAGCTCGATGACGATCGTGAAACCAACATTGTAGCATATTCCTAATGAGCTCTGCCAGTGTCAACATTGGCAGTTGCCGTGCGAATTTTAGGCATAAATTTATGCACTCTGTAACATTTGTTGTCATCACCCTGTACCTTATTTAAGGATAGTGTATACGGGACCACTAGTGTGGACCGGTAGCGAATAATCGAATGCAGCCTTGTGCAACTTACGTAACTCCTCCATGTGTTGGTTATAATCGAATTCACTGTATGATCTAGCTGTTTTGTCCATTATGTCGGTAACATCCTTTCTGTGAAATCACTTCTTAATATTTTTAGAAAAGTGCCAGCAACATATGGTATGTGTTGCATAAGGGAACACTTTATAAATCCCTGATTCAATGCTTGAATGTCGATCGGAAATGAAAACCATATCATCTATATGACTAAGGGCACCTTTTAAGCATTCCAAAAACCACTCCCATGAAAGGTTGTTTCCTGAGTCACTGTACCCAAAATCACTTTACCCAAAAGAAATTGGATACACCTGTTTGTTTCCATCTTGTGCAGCTGCAACAAACATTGTACCCCCGAATCTTCCCTTCAAAAGGTTACCATCAACTGCAATCACATGAAACATACACCTCTGGAAACCTCTAATTGAGGGCCCTAACGACATGAAAAAGTAGAGAAATTTACCATCGTTTGTGCACTGTAAGTCAGTGATTGTGCCAAGATTTTACTATTCCAAAACGTAACCAAAAGATGGCAGCAGTTGGAAAGTTCCTTCATGTGTTCCATAGGTCAATGACAAAGCATATTGCATGGCATCATGTGCTTTATTGTACATGATTTGGATGCCATACATTGTTTTCATATCGGCGATTATGTCTTTGGGACGCATAAGATGACCATCTTGATATTGAAGTCTAGGTGCAACGACTTCTCCAATTATGATTGCACTAGCTTGTTGGTGGCAACAATGAATCTCCTCCAATGGACAACTGTATTCGTTGACAAAACTTTTGACTTGGAAGTAAGTCTCTTCATCTCTCCTTACCGCTCTTAATTTCCACGTACAGTTGTCAATGATGCAAACTAGATGTAACGTTGTCTTATTAGACCTTTTCACCTTCCATTCAAAGTTCTCCCGCATTGCAAAAAGGCCAACTAGCCTCTTCAAATCCTTTTTACTCGGAAAAAACTAACCTTTATAAATCATGCATGTAGGTTCTTGTGTTACCAAGGTGCTGATTCTACCAATACTAAACGAGTATGAATCTGTTACGGGAATAACTCATGTTGTCTCATTATCAGAATCAGATGCAGTTACATTATGCCGGACCTCGGAAGTCCTAGGCATATCTGGTGCAGTGCAACTAACTCCTTGTACACGTCTTCCACGTGTTTGAATTTGTACATGCTCTTCATCTATATTTTCTAGATCATCTACCCGATCATTGTACTGATCATTGTATAGCTCATTGTTCTGCTCATTGTTTTGCTCCTCATTCATCTCAATTCGACAACCAAACACATCACCAAATTGAGGTTCCACTGTATCTACATGGTCGACCACTACTGGTGGGACAGCACACGTGTTTTCCCCACTTTCAATGCCACTCCTTTGTGTGAACACTTGGTTGCCACCGCTAAAGGATCCAAATTGTTGGGTATTTTGACGAGGAGGAATATCATTCCCTATCACATCTCCAGCTGTCCTCTCAGTTAGACTGACACATACTTGATGGATCACCGGATCTTCCCCTAGCATAAATTGAACATCATTGTCATTTCTTATAAATGTGCGACATGTAGTGCCAAGAACGATTGATATTGACTGTAGATCAACATTGAATTTGTTTACATCATACTTCACAATGGTATGCACGATCACCACCAATTATTCGTAAGTCATATTCTTTGACACATACATTCCCTAGTTATTGGATCCAACAAACCTCTGACTTCCGTCGGGTAACTGCTCTCATCGACCGTTGTAAGATATTACTATTCTAACCCGATTCATGATGTTGTCAAATTAATCATCACAAACCATTAATAAAAACCCAGGACTACAAAATATTTTCACAGATGTTTGAATAAGATGTTAAGAAAAGGCTCATGAAAAGGTTTATACAAAAGGCTCGGATTACATTTACAAAGGTTCGGGTGAGGATATTGAAAAGGCTTGGACAATACTTGAAAAGGCTCAAAAACATCTTTAAAAGGCTCAGAAACTTCTTTAAAATGCTCGAAAACTTCTTTAAAAGGCTCGGAAACTTCTTCATTGACAAACCTAACGGCTATGCAAAAGGCTCGGACACAACTTGAAAAGGCTCGAAAATGTGTTTATAAGGCTCGAAAACTTCTTTAATCACAAAGGCTCGGACACTACTTTAAAAGGCTCAAAAACTTCTTTGAAAGGCTCGGACAGAGCTTACAAAGGCTCGGAGATTCAAAATTCTCACAACCAGCTTAAGGTTTATAAAAGACTCGAAGAAGAAATGAAAAGGAATGGAAAAAGTGTTACAAGACTCAGAAACCCAAGTATAGAAAAGAAGTGTTTAAGAGATATATTACCTTGTTGTACTGAAGAACATCCACTTCTTTCTAAGTTGAAGAAGAAAGGGGAGGCAACCTTGATCTTTTTGCCGTAGGGGACAAGTTTATTGTAGAGAGAGAAAGAGTTACTGAGTTGGGACTACTGTCGTTTTTGTTGGAAGTGTAAAAACGCAAGTACAAACAGAATAAAAAATTGATTATTTAAAGGGAATTTTGGTAGTTTACCATAATAAATGCTTTTTAAACTTAACTTATTAAAGCACTCACTTCGCTGCCAAATAAGTTCAAAAAGGTGACATTTTCCACCAATTCCACTTTCAAGAAAACGTTCCTAAATAGGCAAGCAAATATGAATCTCAAAAGTATTCGATATTACGTATATGTTACTTAAACGATCGGGGCAACACCCTATCAACACCTATAAATATACATGCATTATTCCGGTAGAAGGTACGCAATATACAACTGTATTAAGCTCTCTCACATGCTTGTTGATCTTATGCTATGAGAGAGTGATCGAGTGCTTGAAATGTTTCGAACCTTAAGATATTCACTTGAGTTTCAAGAAGTTGACAAGCCTGTTGCAACAAAAAAAAAACACGGTCAACAATACTAATATTGAAGTGTCCAAGAAAAAGGAAGAATAAGAGAATGAGAGATTCAAGAAAAAAGAAAGTGAAGTGGAGATGATGATGTCCAGTGAGGAAGAGATGGAAGTCATGCCTAAGTTATCTAGTGATGATATTGATACTAATATTGAAGGACAAGGCATACTTTCAGCCTTGCTTGACAATAAAAGTGGTGTGATTAAGAACGATTGTCATGGAGAGAGCCGTTTGACAGATTTGCTAAAAGCATGTGGAGAATCAGATAAAGAACATTAGGACATGGAAGCCATAGAAGATGGAGAGGTTAAGCTTGGGATTCAGCTCTCTCACCTACTCATTGATTTCATGATTATGCTATCAGAGAGTGATCTGTTGCTTGAAACGTTTCGAACCCTCAGATGTTCACTTGAGTTTTATGAAGTTGACAAGCTTGTTGCAATTGTTTCCTGCTAATTGTTTTGATCATACAAATGCTGAAGTTTTATTGTTTCAACTGAAAGTTACATATCAAATTTTCAGTTTTGAGGGTTGGAAATGAACCTATCTAGGTTGATTGTTAAATACTCAAAAAGTTCATCTATGTACTTCCTTTGTGTTTCTCACACTTCCTATGTGTTTTTCACAGTGCACCATATTCTTATAATATGATGGGGTGAATTCTTTCTCCAAAACGAATTACATTACTGAATTTTAACTAAACATGCTATGCGATTTTCATGTGAGATTAAATGATCTCCTCTATCTCAAGTATGAAGAAGGAGGATCATGATCATGTTCATGGTGTAACATTGTCTACTATTAAACCCAAGATCAAACAAGTAGACAAGGATTTGTTAGCTATATATACAGATCAACTTGAATCAATGGCAGGCTTTATTAATTGCCTAACTTCACTTACTGACTAATCTTAATTCATTTACACAAACCTATTTTGTTAAATATATTGTTGATCACAATCATAGATTTAGTCATGCAAAGAGCTTGATAGTTCTCTGTCCCTAAGCCTTTGATTGGAAATGCTTGTCTGAGACAAGATATCCAGGACAGTTTATGCTGACAGTTTGTAATGGTTTTGAGAATTGACAAACATTTCAAAACAATCTACTGAAATTGAAATCGAATCCTGAGCAACCGTTATAACTGCAGTGAAGATTAGAAAATCAGGGAAGAAGAAAATAAAGTACTCAAATCCATTACTAAACTCACATGAATATCTACTATGCCAGAAACAATTTTGATATATTGTTTAATATCTTTAATACTCACTAATGGATCTGAATCTAAAGAGATACTAATCAATAAGCAGGCCTTAGATCTCACAAGCACAAAACAAAATTTAACACCAAAATCATTATAATAGACATAACAGAATAAGAAAACCAAGGAAAGAGAAATTATCTTACTCAAATCAATTGCAAACTCAGCTCTCATGAAATATTGAAGTTTACTATATCAGAATCAATGAAGATATATTGCCTCATCTCTACAGTGAAATCACTTCTCCAGTACTACTTGTCAAAAAGTTTAAAATCTAACAAGATATGAATCGATAAGCATCGTAAATCCTAAGGATTAATTCCAAGCAGTTAACAGAAGCACAAAACAAAAATTAACACCAGAGTGTCACAGTGACACCTAAGTATGAATGCATTTGTCAATGGTCACTCCATATGTCGGCACATACGGAAATACGACCATTATATTTTTCAAAATATTTTTCCAATTTTCTTTTTTCTTTGATATAAATATTTTCAAGTGTTTCTGTGAGCGTGGCTCTAGGAACACGACATGTATCAGGATTTAATGCTTGTCGACAATAATTAATAAAACCAACATTTTCACAAAAACTAAAAAGTAAGTGTTCTACTGCAACCATTCTAACTAATTCTCCCCTATTTTTTTCATCATTTTATTTAAATAATTGTTGGTTAAGGGTAGCATACCTAGAAATTTGGGTTGTGTACTCGATCTGGCCTGTGCGTTTGGATGTTTGTTTGTTATATGCTTCCTGTTAGACATCAAGCTCATTTACATTAGCTTGATAATGATGAACAATCAGCTCTACATCAGTACAATCGAATAGAGTACAACAGCATTCAGCTAGAGCTGTGATCCAGAGCTGTTCAAGAAGCAACTCCCAACTTGATATGTAATTAACCTTGCCACATTAGCTATCCAATTACTAACTTCACATGGCCTTCACGTGGCTGCATCAATTAGAGCCAATGAATGTGCCATGTCAGAATTTTGTTACAGAGTCTGTTACTCTGAGTCCTCTGTATGTATTTTACAGTATATAAACTGGATACTGATCAATGTAATTATTATTCAATTTCAATATAATAGAAAACCACGAGGAAAGTTTCTCTGAAACTTTCTCAGTATCCAAACACCTTTTCTCTCAGTTCTTTTTACAAACACTTTGTGTTCATTCTCAAAGCAACTAACTTGCTTAGATTTTCATGGTATTAGAGCCATTAGACAAATCGTCATGGCCATTTCTCACGCTGATGAATCTTCAGGAGCTGCCGGTGATTCTAGAAATGGTAGTTCGACACAACAAAAGTCACAAGTTTCTCTATTAATATCAAATCTAAACTTCAAGCTTTCGATCAAACTCGATCACAGAAATTACAACTTATGGAGGCTTCAAGTTCTACCTGCTGTTCGTGCCTTTGATCTAGAATATTTTGTGTTAAATCCAGGCAAGTGTCCATCAAAGTTTATTCAAGTTAATCGCACAGGTTCAAGTAAAGTAGAACAATCTCTTAATGAAGAATACTTAACTTAGAAGAAGACTGATCAGCTTCTTGTATGTTGGCTCTTCTCAACCTTGAGTGAACCGATCTTTGGCCAGGTAACTCACTATACATTTGCTCATGATATCTGGAAAACACTTGAGAACCTTTTTGCTCAACAATCAAAGGCTAGAGCCTTGCAATTAAGACATGAAATACAAAATACTAAGAAAGGTTCTCTCTCGATTGGAGAATTCATTTTGAAAATGAAATCTCTAAGTGAAAGTCTCTCTAAAGGAGCACTAATTTCTCATATTCTTGGCGGTATTGGTTTTGAATATGATGTTGTAGTTGTCAACATCACAGCTAGGCAAAACCAGATTTCTCTGGAAGAAGTACAGTTCCTCTTAATGAGCTATGAGAGCAGAATTGCTCAGAATAATGTTGTGATGTCTCTGGATATGAATCAACCTCAAGCTCACTACTCAAACTTCAGAGGTAATAACTTCAGATGCAGAACTAGAGGTAGAGGAAGAGGTCAAAATAGAGGAGGCTCCAGATTTGTTTGTCAACTATGTGGGAAAACAGGTCATATGGTCTCCTCATGCTATAAGAGGTTTGATCAAGCATTTCAAGGTCTCAGTTTGCAAGGCATACAATCTAATCAAGGAAATAATAGCAACAACAATCCGAGCTTCAACAACTCAGGATCATTTAGTGGTGGTTCTGGTAATGTTCAAGCTCACATAAGTCAATACGTGCCTAGCTTCTCAGGTCAGATGCAAGGATATCTAGGACAAATGCAATGCTATTCTGGTCAGATGCAAAACTATCCTGGAAACAACTCTATTGCATCTCCAAGCACGGTTATGGATTCATCGTGGTATGTGGATAGTGGTGCCACTAACCACATTATAATTGTTATGAACAACATCTCACAAAGATCTAACTATAAAGGCAATGACAAGCTCTCAGTAGGTAATAGTGCTAAACTCAATATCTCTCATATAGGATCTTCAGTTGTTTTGTCTCATACATCACCACAAACTTCCCTATTCTTGAATGACATCCCACATGTTCCAAAAATAACCAAAAACCTACTTAGTATATCACAATTTACTAAAGACAATAATGTTATTGTTGAATTTAATTCTGATTTTTGCATGATTAAGGACAAGAAAACGAGGAAGGTTTTGTTGCAAGGGGGCTTGAAAAATGGCCTTTATCAGCTGGACCTTTCAACAACTAGTGATTCAAGCTCTCCAAAGCTTCGAGCTCTTCTTGTATCTAATTTTGGTTCTGAGTGTAGTTGTGCAAATTCTGTTCATGTTTCTTTGTGTTCTCATTGCAATGTTGTCAAGAACTCTTGTATAAAGCATAAAACCGAAGCTCTTCATGTGAATAAAATAAAAAACCGCAATGCCTTCAATTCTGTTATACATGGTTCTATGTTGAAAGTGTGGCATAGTAAACTAGGACATCCTGCATTTCCTATTGTCAAGCAGTTATTAAAAAAGCTTAACATGCCATGCTCTGCACCTTCTTCAATCGATTTCTGTGATGCGTGCCAATATGGCAAATCACATCTGTTACCTTTCTATCCTTCTAATACAGTCTATACAGCCCCTCTTGAAATGGTTTTCACAGATGGGTGGGGACTTTCACCTCACAGTTCAAGTCATGGATATAGATACTATATTCATTTTATAGATGCTTATTCTAAGTATACTTGGATTTATCTAATTTCTCTTAAATCTCAAGTCAAAGACATGTTCATTCTTTTTCAAAAACATGTTGAGCTAGCCTTGGACAGAAAAACCAAGTGTGTTTAAAGTTATTAGGGGGGGTGAATATAGACCATTGGCCAAATTTCTTGAAGAAAAGGGAATAGATCCTTGTCCTCATACCCATTAACAAAATGGAACTTCTGAAAGAAAACATAGGCATATAGAAGAAGTAGGCCTAACTCTCCTTGCTCAAGCTAAAGTCCCTATTACCTTTTGGTGGGAAGCTTTTCATATAGCTGTATACACTATAAATAGACTTCCCACACCTATTCTAGATCATGTGTCTCCCTTTCAAAAATTGTTTAAAACATCACCCGACTATAACTTCCTAAAAGTCTTTGGGTGTGCATGTTTCCCTTTTCTAAGACCTTACAATAAAAATAAGTTTAACTTTCATTCTAGTAAGTGTCTTTTTCTCGGGTATAGTGATCTTCACAAAGGATATAAGTGTTTGCATCAAAATGGTAAGGTGTACATCTCAAGAAATGTTGTATTCAATGAGGAAGACTTTCCTTTTCAAAGTATGTTTCCTGCAACTTTTCCTTGTTCTGATAAAAGTAAGCCTACACTGTCAAGTTTACCTATTTATGTACTCTCCAAAGCTACCTTACCTATGTTTAACATTATACGTCAAGTTCAACACCAAACTAGTTCTGTTGACAACACAGAATCAGGTGCTTCATTGTATCATGATTTTTCTCATTTACCTGCGGTCCCTCTCCATGTTGAAGTTCCTGTTGCAGCACCTTGTCTCACACAATCTATTACACCTACTGCCAAAGTTCAATCTACTCATCCCATGATGACCAGACAAAAAACTAGTAACCTGAAGCCCAAAGCCTACTTATCCGAAACTTCTTCAAGAGAACCTACCACAGTTTTTGAAGCTTTGTCAAATATCAATTGGAAGTTAGCCATGGATGAGGAATTTGTTGCTCTTATGAGAAACCAAACTTGAGTTCTTGTTCTTAGATCGGCTGATATGAATGTAGTGGGGAACAAATGGGTGTATAGAGTTAAACACAATCAAGATGGCACAATCCAAAGGTACAAGGCTAGGCTTGTTGCTAAAGGATTTCATCAAACACCTGGGATCGATTTTATGGAGACTTTTAGTCCGGTGGTGAAGTCATCTACTATTAGAGTTACGTTGTCTTTAGCAGTCATACACAACTGAGAGGTCAAACAATTAGATATTAACAATGCTTTTCTAAATGGAGATTTGAAAGAGAATGTCTTCATGGAGCAACCAGAGGGTTATGAAAGTTTGAAACATCCTCAGCATGTTTGTAAGTTGGTTAAATCTTTGTATGGTCTCAAGCAAGCTCCAAGAGCTTGGTATGAGAAGTTGAAGGCTGCCTTGGAAGCATGTGGTTTTTTTAATTCAAGAGCTGACACCTCTTTATTCGTTTTCAAGAAGGACACCATTATCATCCTACTTCTGGTTTATGTAGATGATATCTTATTGATTGGAAACAATAGAGACTTGCTTGCTTAAGTGGTTCAAGATCTAAACAAGAATTTTGCTCTCAAAGATCTTGGAGAACTGAGCTATTTCTTAGGCTTTGAGGTTACAAGATTTGCAAAAGGTATATGTTTGACACAAAGCAAGTATGCAGTTGATTTGCTGAGAAAGAACAAATTGTTTGATTGTACTCCATGTCCAACTCCAATGAGTACATGCACCAAATTAACTCGAACTGATGGCGAGCCATTCTCAAAGCCATCTATGTATCGAAGCATAGTGGGAGCTTTGCAATACCTCACTCTAACTAGACCAGACATTTCTTTTGCTGTCAATAGACTAAGCCAATACCTTGCAGCTCCAACAACTTTACACTGGCAAGCTTGTAAAAGGGTATTACGGTACATCAGAGGCTCTCTTGATTTTGGACTTCACTTTAAGCCTCTACAACACTCTTCTCATCTCACTTTAGAGGGATTTTCGGATTCTGATTGGGCAAGCAACTTAGATGACCGAAAATCCACTAGTGGGTGGTGTATGTATCTTGGCAATAATCTAGTGTCTTGGAGCTTTAGAAAGCAAAAAGTAGTAGCAAGATCTAGTTGTAAGGCTGAGTATAGATCATTAGCTCAAGCTACTACTGAGTTAGTATGGTTAAAAGTTTTGCTAAAGGAAACTGGCATCCAACCATCAACAACACCAGTCATTTGGTGTGACAACACAGGAGCAGGCTCTTTAGCAAAAAATCCTGTATTTCATTCAAGAATGAAACATATTGAGTTGGATTTACATTTTATCAGAGATAAAATTGTAATGAAGGAACTAGATGTTCGTTACATTCCTACTGAGGATCAGACAGTTGACTTACTCACTAAACCTCTTGGTATTAGCAGGTTCATCATTTTAAGAGACAAACTAATCTTAGAGAAGACCAAGCTTAGTTTGAGAGGGGATGTTAGACATCAAGCTCATTTACATCAGCTTGATAATGATGAACAGTTAGCTATGCCTCAGTACAATCGAATAGAGTACAACGGCATTCAGCTAGAGCTGTGATCCAGAGCTGTTCAAGAAACAACTCCTAACTTGATATGTAACTGACCTTGCCACATTAGCTGTCCAATTACTAACTTCACATGGCCTTCACGTGGCTGCATCAATTAGAGCCAATGAAAGTGCCATGTCAGAATTTTGTTACAGAGTTTGTTACTCTGAGTCCTCTGTATGTATTTCACAGTATATAAACTGGATACTGATCAATGTAATTATTATTCAATTTCAATATAATAGAAAACCGCGAGGAAACTCTCCTCAGTATCCAAACACCTTTTCTCTCAATTCTTTTTACAAACACTTTGTGTTCATTCTCAAAGCAACTAACTTGCTTAGATTTTCACTTCCGATATGAGCTATATCATCTAGATTTGTGCCACTTAAATACCTTTTTGCAGTAATTGCAAACCACTATAGTGCTTCCATCTTCTTGTGTAACTTTCTTCATATGGAGTACGAAGAGATCAGATTTGGCCTGCTTCTATAACGTCTCTTCCATATGTTGATCAAATTCAAAATCTGGAGGGGGATTAGGGCCATCAGGTATATTTTATGATTGGCTTGTCAAATGGGGGTGGCATCGGGATCGGGTTCAGATATTGTTAGAGGGGGTTGAGGAGAGTTTAGGCCTAGGTCTTCAGCATAGACTTGGTGTTGCAGATACTCGTGATAGGCGGTGTCGTCATAACCGAGATTATCCATCATACGACCCTTACCTTTCATCGAAATGGAACGCCTAGGACCGTCACCACTTCCACTTGCCATTTAAAAAATTGAATTGTAAAATTCCTTGAACAAAAAAATTAAAAAATTGATGGAAATAAATGGTTGGAAATAAATTTGGGAGAGAATTGGAAACTTAGTAGTTAGTAGTTGCAAATAAAATAAATTGCAAATAAATGAAATTGGAAACTTAGTAATTGACTAAATGCAAATAAAATAAATTGGAAATAAGATAACTTGCAAATAAAATCAATTGGAAACTTAGTAATTGCAAATAAAATAAATATTAATAACTTGAAAATAAAACAATTGCAAATAAAATAAATTGGAAATAAAACAATTACAAATAAAATAAATGTTAATAACTTAGTATTTGAGAGGAAATTGGAAACTTCAAGAGTTGAGAATCGGAAGAGAAATGAGAATTAGAGAGGATTGGGAGGAAATTGGAGTGGGTTACTGCTATGAAGGAAAAATGGTTACAATATTATAAGGAGTTTCCAAATATTTATTTGATTGCCATGTGTTTTGATCCATGTTGTAGATTAGAAAATTTGTCTGATTATCTAACCGCTTATTATGAACAAGCTTTACAAATAGAGTATGATGTTGATATGTGTTGTGATAGCGTTAAGACATTATTGTATGGGTTATATGCTGAATATCTTAGAGTTTATGGTCCATCACTGAACATAGAGAGGATTGGGAGGAAATTAAAGTTTCATACTTTCCTATCACCTATTACCTATATATCCTTCATTTCTTCTCCACCCACCAAAGACAAAAAAAAAAAAAAAAACAAAACAAAACAAAAAAAAAAAATGGCAAATGGAGACATAAAAATCATGGATTTGTTTTAATT
Source organism: Acer saccharum (assembly GCA_030490815.1). NCBI lineage: Eukaryota > Viridiplantae > Streptophyta > Magnoliopsida > Sapindales > Sapindaceae > Acer > Acer saccharum. Next base: position 14,766,341 of record CM059877.1, on the reverse strand, counting down.
TTGACTTTGATTTTGGGACGAAGTGGGGATGATTTTGTTGGTATGAGGCCCGTTTTTTAGATTTCACCTAGGGGCCTCAAAATAGTCAGAACCGGCCCCTTACACTTACATTCTTAAGGTTGTGAGTTCCAGTCCCCCCTACCCCAAACCCCGAATTAATTGTAATTGTTCAAAATAAAGAAATAAATGAAATGTACTGTTTTCTTAGCATAATGAAAAATATAAATTTTCACTTATGATTCTCTTAAGTACAAAATATTATAAATCAAAAGGTTTTTCTCGTGATGGTAGATATTGGGTGTATATACAATCTAACAGTTAACAATTGCCATGTAAACAAAGATTAACCCATTGATAAGTTATCTAAAAGGATTATATGTTGGTATGTTCCTAACACCTGTACCATTGGGATTCTGTGTTTGAATCATGCACCTCACTCCAAATCCCAAATTGATTGGTTTTGTTTTTGTTTTGTGTTTTTTTTTTCCTTTCCTTTCCTTCGTGTTTCCGAGACTTATGTTGGTATTTTCAAGATTTACTTTGGTGTTTTCAAGATTATTTTGTATTTCCGAGACTTATGCCCCATTTGATATTTTGTCTGAAGACTGAACAATGACTGAAAACTGAAAAACATGTTTTTTTGTTTTTTTTTTTTTTTTTTTAACTAAAAACTGAATATAAGTGATAAGTTGTTTATTTTTTTAAGTTACAAATATCTGAAATTAAATACTTTTACATATATACCCTTCTAACTAATATTTCTTAAATATATATATATATATATATATATTTATTTATTTATTTATTTACATTTTAATATATTAAGGAATACTGTTGATGGTGATTTTTCGTCAACTGAATTACTAATTAGGTAAGGGATGATGTTTGTGATCTGCAAATTGAGATAAGCAATAATGTAAAGAAAAGAACAAGAGTTTTACATGGAAAATCCTTGGAAGGGAAAAAACCACGATGTGCCGGTAACAGCAGGAAGAATTCATTATGAAGATAAAGAAGGAGATTACAAGGCTCTGCCCACTCTCTTTTTATCGCTATATTCGGTGTGTCTTTATTGTGGAAAATGAGTTGTATTTATGTACGTCTTGTAACCCTAGACTTTGAGTGCAAGTGGTTGACTTGCAGAATCCTGCTGTGATTCTTCTTCGTTGGATCTGCGTGTTTGTCTCAATCTCTTTCTTGTTTGGTATATCTTGTAGTAAATGCAATTGACTGCTTGATTTGATCTCTAATTCTTTTTGGAGGAGATATGGTTGTTTCCTGTTTGGAGTGTGATGGTTGACCCCCGTATCTCGACGTGATCTGCTGGACTTTTAATGAGGCGTGATGGATTCTCACTTGGCCGAGTGACCTTTGTTTATTGAGGTTTTTGGGTCGAGTCATCCTTTCTCGGGTGCCCTTGTTGAGTAATTCGGCGAGGATACTACTCGGGTAAAAGATCTGGACAACTTTATAGATATGCGGCAAGTAACTTGCCACATTGGCTTGCTAGTTTGACACGTCACTCACACGAAATTTACCTATAACAACTACTGTAATAAATAATTTAATAATTTAAAAATAAATTTATTTAGTTATTAATAATATTTCAAATATATATAAATAATTAAAAACATCAAATAATTTGAAGAAATGAATTGGAATTCACTAATATGCAACAATCGATTTTCAGCTGCACTGCACATTATCAATTGGGGCCTTTGATGACTTCATATTTAATTTCACATAAACTTCTTTAAACCACGCAATCTCCATTTTCTCATCCAAAATAGTAATAATAACAAGAAATCGTCTAATATATATAACTTTTCTTTGCTTACTAAAATTCACATCTTAAAACCCACCCAAAAAAAAAAAAAAAAAAATCATAACAGTACAAAATCTCCATGAAAACCAATATCCAGTTATTCATTAGCCTGTCTCTAAAATAAACCAATGTAATTCTCAGAACAAGTAAAAGAGATGTACTCAAACTCTAAAATAAAATTAATAAAACTAATTATCAAATTATGAAGAAAAAAGAGAGCCCTTACCGGATTATGCTATGAAATCAAAAACAACATTCCAATGGAGTTATTTGAGTTTTGAAGCAACACGTTTTCGTGTTGCTAAATTTTTTGGTGAGAAGAAAAAAAAAAACGTATAAATAAGGTTACCGTTTTGACAGAAGACAAAATTGAAAATCAATTAGATTAGTGATGATAGGTTTGGTAGTAAAAAATTGATTTAAATTATTGTTTTTTTGTTAAGTGAAAATTGAAAATTTTTCATTTTTATAAACAAGTGATTTTAAGGGTACTTTAAGTGATTTTATCGCTTACAAAATCAAACAAAATAACTGAATGAAACACATTAAGTGCCATTAAGTATTAAGTGGAAAAATCAAACAGAGCCTTATTTTGTAGTTCCTGAGACTTATTAGGTATATTTGCAATTTCTGAGACTTAGGGGTCGTTTGTGTTTTTCATTTAAAACTTAATGAGTCTGAATCATAATTATTAAGTTGTTTTGTTTGTTTTTTTATGTGGTAAAACAACTTAAAAATACCAAATAATAACTTAAAATAAAAAGTAAAAAATCCTGACTTTTCATTTAATTGCAAATAACTGAATTGCATTAAATGCAATTCAAAATCTTTTCTTCCGATATTATCCTCCATATATAACGTATTTATAATTTCATCATAATTATATATGGTATAGAAATCTTTATTTTAATATATATCTTATTTTAAATAGCTTTAAAAATAAAAAAGAACCATAATCGCTTCTCATATTGGTATTTAATATTAATATTTTATTATGATATTAGGGTGATGTATTTAGATACTATTTTCTTATAGTGTTTTGTGTGAGTTTTCCTACTACCATTTTTATTTTTTGAAAAAAAAAAAAAAAAAAAAAAAAAAAAAAAAAACCCTTTTCTTTTCTTAGTAAAAATGAAGTTTGTTTGTAATGGAAAAGGAAGATCATGATCATATGTGTTCATATATAATTATTATTTTTGGATTTTTTTATTCCATATTATATGTATAATTGTTTAACATGGGTATAGATGTAAAATTATTTATTTTCAGAAAATTTTACTTTTAAAAAAACAAACGTGTTGACAATACATTCAGATGAGGAAAAAAAAAAACATGTCATTCAAGTTCAGATTTAAGTTTTGATTTATTGGAATCAAGAATTTAAGGTTCTGAATATATGAATCTAGAACCTGATGTTCTGATTAATTATATTGAAATTTAGAACTTCAGATCCTTATTAAATTGGAATACATAGCATCGGGTCCTGATTAATTATATTGCAATTTAGAATTTCTGATTCTAATTAATTGTATTGCAATTCAGAACTTCGGGTTTTGATTAATTATATTGAAATCTAGAACTTTTGGTTCTAAATAATTTTTCTAATCTAGAACATCTCGTTCTGATTTTTCGAATCAAGAACTTATAGTTCTAATTTCTTACATTTGCAAACTTCTAGTTGCTAAATAAATGTACCGTCCCTTTTCTTTGAAAAAAAAGATGTAGGTATAATATAAATAAGAAGGTAGAAGAAGATATTACATAAAATGATGGAACTAGAAATAAGTTCATGGATATTAATCTCACTTTCAGATGCGGAAGATCCAAAATAATGGAAAAATCCATAGAGCATATTCATACGATTAATTGAATCAATATAGTAGAGAAACAAGTTATATAAAAAAATTATTCTCCTTGCCATTCTAGTTTCGTGCTGATAACGTGTTATAAAATAAAGCCTAAATGTAAGAACGTAAAATAAATTGCTAAGCAAAAGAGAAAATAGAGGGAGAAAGCATTTCAATCAATCTTATTGATTATCATGAATGATCATATAATAGGCCTATATATATATTCACATCTATGGAGGATTATCTCTACGATGGATATCTCTTAAATTACATATTTGTACTAATATTCCAATAGCAATATTAGTCCACTCCCGGCCTCTTTGTTAATGATTTTAATTTTTGAATCAATATATGTAGGAGAATTAAGGTTATTGGAATTTTCAAAAGATTGTGATTAGGAATTGTCCGTTTTGGTATCTTTTTAATTTTCTAAAGTTGAAACTAAAAATAATCAGATGCATTGAAAATATGTATTCAAAGAAAAACATTGCATAAAGCAAAGAAAAGAAAATCCAACATGATCGATGAACAAAATACAAATATTTGTGATATTATATAAGATAATTTGTTACACCAATTTGGTGCGTGACATCTCTATACCTAGCAAATTGGCTATACGATGAGCACAAAATAATGTACAAATGAGTAGTACTATTGTGTATTAGAAGAAAAATGGAGCATGCGTGAGCAGCAAAACAGTGGCAAAATCATTATAGATAGCCAGCTAGCTCTCCTGTGATATGCATGCTACATGCAGTACTGCAAAATGATGAATTTAGAGGGTTGGAGGAGGAAGGACCCATTTAGAGCCTTGAATGTAACCAAGGGAAATGAAGGGTAGGACTTCTGCTTCTAAGAGCTGCTTTGTGTATTTAACACGCCCAGATGGATTTGCTCCAGGGCCAGAACACTTGTATTCTGCAAAGTAAGCAGTCCTGCAGTGCAATATTATGAGTTAGTTGAAATGATCTAACAATAATAATAATAGAGGAAATAACATATATAGCATATATATGTATATTTGACTTACTTCTCGCGTTCAGGCTTCATGCCATTGTCCCATCCAGCGGGATTAACGACTGAGCTCATGGTGGTGTATGCAAAAATGACTCTAGGAGCCCAAGTAGGCCCCAATTCCGACTCCGGTAATCTGGCCATGCACAAACAAGTAACCGCAGTCCTCTGTGGCAGTATCCCTGGCTTGTGCGGTTATCACCGTCATGCCGGTATCCCCGAGCACATGTAGCTACGTGTTAACATACAAGGACTTGGCCCTTCCGAAAACGAAATCAACCGTGCCTTCAATGTAGCAATCCTTGTAGAAATGGTACCCCTTGTCGTCGCACAATGTGTCCTGGAACCCGATCATTCTCACTTTGTAGAAAGCCGCTTTCGTTCTAGAGATCCTCAATGCCACAGCCTAAGCTCCCTTCCTTACGCCGTCCGGCCTTGGAGCAGAATTCTTAATAATAATATTAGCAGCCATGAAATAGTCAGATTCCACAATGAGGCTAGCGCTGTCCACGGTTTCGTACTGAAACGCCGTGCCCGAATAACTTATAGTGGGCATGGCATCTGGCGACCCATAAAACGTAATGAAGCGCTTAGCGCCTTCGATTTTGATCTTCTCAACATATTCACCGGCACCAATCCATATAATCACTCGCTTCGTGTTCCCTGAGGGAATGCTGTTGATGGCATCGCATATATTACTAAAATCACCGCTTCCATCTTTCCTCACCTTTATCACTTGAGGACTTTCCTCTGCTGCCGCCAGTGCAAGGTCCAAGCCCCCTTTCCTATCTGCCATCGGCTTCACGTTGGTGCTAAACCACCCATTCACCCCTCCAGCGTCTGCCGGGATGGGCGTTGCGTCATCGTAGAACACCACGTGCCCGCTCAGGAATATTATTGCCAATAACAGCAAGCTCGCCAAATTAATAATATTGGCACTATTGCTGGGTGATCGTCTGATCCCATTATTTGAATAGAACATGTTTTATTCTATCTTTATATATATATATATATATATATATTATTGTAATGTGAATTATTTGGTTTATTTTATTTTGTAATGAGTTTTATTTTTTTTGTTTAATGTGAAAAGCTCACAATTTATAAGGCGGGAGGCTGAATTGGTATTAACAATATGTGGTACATCAATAACCGTCGGAGAAGGGACTAACAAGTAACACCCGCCTTCATATTTTCTTCCGACCCTCATTTCATGGATTCCCTAGCAATTACCGATTTCCTTTCTTCTAACAACAAACATTATTGAGCTACTCTTTCGGAATATTTTACTAAAAATTTAAAATATATATTATTCGTCACTTTCCATATCCATAACTATAATTACTAATAAGGAGAATATATGCTTATGCTAATTCAAACTTTGGACGTTGTTAGGCCAAATGAATTAGCTATCTTTAACAGAAAACCACATTAGGTCATGATTGTATTTTAAGAGTCTTTGGGGATTTCTTTCTCACAATTTCATATATAATTTTATTCGGATAAACTTTTAGACAATATATACGTCCCAACACAAGAAATTAGGATATACCTAGTTTTTGTTTTTTGAATAGTTAAGATATATTAATAAAACAACTCCAAAGAGCAAAGCTTACAACACCAAAAAGCGACAACCAAACCATAGACACCCAAACAACTCATCCCAAACAACACCAAAAATGACTACCCAACCAAAACTCCCACTAGCACAACAACACAGAAAAAGAAACACGCAACAACCCCACCAGAGCAACAAACCAATAACAACTACCCCCCAGACCACCACGCAGGACAGAGGACAAAAGAAAACAGACCCAAACAAAGCAAAACCAAAAAAAAAAGGTGGAAAAAGGAGATCAAACATCCAAGCTCCATTCCACCAAGTCCACCCCAGGCACTGAACCCCTTTTAGCTAAGCTGTCCGCAAAAGAGTTGGAAGCACGGGAACTAAACACAACCGAAATTCTAGGCATCATTTTCAAGCACTCCTTAATGTCAAAAATTAATTCCCAGTTATCAAGATTACCAATCCCATCACCAAGCACCCACGAAACCGCAACCGTCGAATCACTAACCAACGTGATATCTTTGTCAATAAGATCCAACCTTGATTCACAAATTCTACATGCTTTCAGTATGGCCAAGATCTCAGCAGAATTGGCCCTCTGAACACCCACATAACATGAAAAGAGACATAAAACTTTGCCCTTCGAATTCCTTAAGACACCCCATATACCAGCGAGTCCGGGACACCCTTTTGCAGCACCATCAACATTGAATTTAAGGACATCAATAGATGGCGGTAACCATTCAACCACTTGAGCAACTCTCCTTCTCGAAAACTCCTTGCAAATAACCGCTAAATTAAGAAGTATAGAATTAATAGGCTCTACAAATCCTCTTCCATGGTGTTTAAACCACCACCCGACCCTAAACTTAACCAAATCTATAGTGTAACCCAACTTTGCCACTTTACCATCAAAAATGAACTTATTGCGAGCTTCCCATATCGACCATACAACCGCAAAGAACAGAGTACACCAGACTCTACTGCTACTCTTTGAAGGACAAAGATCACTCCAGCCAATAAACCAATCAGAAATCGAATCCGGTACACAAGATAACACACCCCACCAACCCATACAATCAGTCCATAATTTCCACGACCAAGGACATAACAAAAACAAATGATTCAAAGATTCGATATTCCCATTACACACAGAACATAGTTGAGATCCCTCCATCATAACACCACAAATGAGATTCACATACAAGTAATTGGGCTAAACACCTAGTTAAAGACAAATGAGATTCACAAACCACAACTTTTGACGGTCAAATATCAACCTAGCAACCACCAATTTCACTCTTTTGTAAATAAATTATTTTTTGGTATTTTATTTATCAAATGTTTATAATTATTTTTATAGGTGATAATGGTGTTCAACTACTGCTATATAGTTGTTGGATTAGTTTATAGTCATTGGATTTCAATTCAATGGTCTATAAAAATCAAAATTTTGAAAAAAATAAAATCTAACTCTCTCACATAACTATCCAACATCTATATGGTTCGTGTATAGTAATTAAATCTGTTATAATGAACCTAAATAGCATTTATATGACTTGCTCAACTTGGTCCCTCAACTTTTTACTCCATTTATGTCTCAATTTCAACAGGTCACATAGTTTTATGTTTTTATTAGGAAACTGCTAATTAATAAGCTCCAAAGATCAAAAGTGTGGTTTCTTACTTCCAAATTGTTTTGTAACCTTAACGAAAATGAGAGGCACCGTATTTTTTATTCAAAAATAAAATAAAATAAAAAATAAGCACATTATTGTTTAAGAGATTTTCTCCTTGCAATCCAATTTTATCTTTTCACACTATTTTTTTTTTTTTAAAGAAACATCATCCTATAAAGTTAAATTTTAAAAAATATGTATAAAGACAATTCATTTTGTTCCAAAATAGTGTTTTTATCTTTTGACACTCCTCGGTGTTTATTTCTTGTTGTTAATAAACACTTATCATTCTTATTAATTTGGAATAAAATAAAACTTTAATAATATTGAAAAATATGTTTTAGGGTTTGTGAAGTTTAAAAAGATAAAAATAAAATTAGTCAGTAGTGTGTTTAGGATTATTTATTCTTTTTAGAAATTTTAATTAAGTGAAAATTGTCATTTAATAAAAAAATTTAATGGAGTTTAAAAAAATATTTAGGGATTGTCAAAAACATCATGCATGGTTTAAAATACGTGAATTTGAAAATTTTCTAATTTTATGTTAGTATCCTCTTTTTGTAGGCTTAATAAATAAATGTTCATTTCAAAAATTTAAATTAAAGTGGAAGTCATGATTTTTTTTTTCTTTTTCTTCTTCTCTGTTTCTTCACTGTCGCATATATATTTGCAATAGATCTTTATTATTATCATCTTCTATTTAGACAGACACTTGCAGATAAACGAGCTAGGAAGAAAAATGAACATATAGACACTTGCAGAGAAAGCTATTACGGCTCAAACCCGTCAGTCCTTTTCTTTTGCTGTATCATCCGACTCCTCCAGGCTTTCCAACATATGGTTTATCTTCAGCTCCACCATTTTTCTCCTCCAACAGTAGTCCAACAACCCTCAATTGAAAAGAGAAATGGAGAAGATTGGGTTGTAGAAATAAGGCTGTGTTGAGTATTGGAGGAGGTATTATTCTTTCACTCAATTCAGCCACTAGCATCTGTTATTGATTTTCCCGGTAGAGCAAAATCTTGCATTCTCATGCCTAACAATGTGTTTATACTTTATAAGAGTGGTCCATATCTCTAAATATCTTACTTTACTATGACATTAATGAGATCATTGTTAAGCAAGCTGGTATGTACGTATGTTTGCTTTATTTTAATTAAAGTAGACTTGATGATTGTTGTTCTTGTGAGTCACAAAGGAGCCCTGAATCGATAAAAAATTTCAGTCTTTCTCGTTTGGATGGAATTGGTAAGAGTAGTCGACTTGAGTATGGATGGTTTGTATGTTATTTTGCATCAATACTTGTGCTCTTATCTATTTTCTCCCCTTTTTATGTAATTTTCCTCTGGATTTTTTTTTTTTTTTTTTTTTTTTCTCTCCATCATTGACTATAGCTTGTTAAACTCTGTGAGAGAAGCTTAACTGTTGATATTAGGAAAAACAAGTTCTAGAACTATTAAGTGAGTAAACATATATACTTTTTTGAATTGTGAACATAAAACCATGAAGAATGAAAATTAGTATTACGAAGCAAAAAGTGCTTTAATGTATGCAAAAAGGAAATAGTATTCAAAATTAAAAGTCATCTAATTAACAATAAACGAAAAGTAATCTATTAAAAACTATGCTCCAACCACATAAGTGGAATATGGTGGTTATGTGTATAACTGTCGAATGAGAATCTCTTAATGCTCCGATTTTCCATGTTATAAACCTTCTCTATGCTTCCATCTTCCATGTTATAAACTCTTAATTCCTTTTCTTCTGCTTTTCTAACTTGTAAAAAAATCTCCGCACAATCTTCAATGAAGTATATGCAATTAGACTTGCAATAATTATCGAATGATATTTCAACTGACATAGATGAATGTTGGCTAAGGAAAAGAGATCTTTTGCCCAAATCTTTTATTTCCGTCCATGTGTTGGTGCTCAAATCCACGTTAAAAACCCAGAATAATTTATTATATATGGAATAATTCCTTCTCTTTCCCATGACAACCAATAATGCTCCTTCAGATTCAACCATATATAATCTTTCTGGCACCAGTTTAGCAATTTCGTCAGGTATGTACCCCACTTGTTGTGTCTCAGTTGGATTATCACTCTTAACATCACAAAACTGTATGCTATTGAAAAGATTTATAGCATAAAACTTCTCTTTATAATAAAGAACATCAAGGAACGCGGGTTCCCACGAGTTTACTGTTGTCCAAGTTTTATCGCTGGGTTTACAATATGCCAAAGAACGTAAAAATGGATCGTAAATAACCATCACCGTATAGTCTGATGTAGATGAAGGACTCGTTGATAGAACACATTTGAAGATAAAAGATTCATACATGTCAGAAAGAGAAAGACGAGACAAATTTGTGAATGTTTTTACGTGTGGAAGCTCGATTTGTTTTCTTGTAAACGGATGCAAAAGACTCATTGTGCCATCTTGATGGAGTGTTACAATCCAATCCTTGCAAGAAAAGTATTTTCTATACTTTGTTTCTGGCAACATAATTTGGCGACTGAAACCACCAAAAGCATCCACTACATGTCCTCTTGAAACACTGAACAACCCATGTAAATCGTTGTGGTTTAATTTGGGTGGAAGCATTAGCCACGGAATCTGACAAGACTTGAATTTAAAATTGCCCTTGGATGCAGCAGATCGCCATGAAATACAAACTCCACCGAAAGCTATAAAATCTTCATGCGATGTTATCTGCCAAGCAATTTCCTCCAAAAGTTCATCATTAAGTTGAGCCCAATTGGCCATGGCTGGCACCGTCGGTTGATCAACAAAAAAAAAAAAACCTAGTACGTAACAGTAGTTAGTGGAAAAGGAATGTTATTATTGGCCAATTTATAGTAACCAACAGAATTTGTTTCCTTTGTGGAAAAGAAATGTTATTATTATTATTATTGAAACAGAAAAGGAATGTTATTATTTCGTACTATTTAATCCTAATTGGATCTCTATTTATCAGCCTCAATTGCAGTAGATAATTTTATCGGATGATAGCAACTAAACAGATTAAAAAAAAAAAGTGGATTCTCTATTTATTTATTTATTTATTTATTTATTTATTTTTAAGAATTATAAGAACTATTACAATAGTACTACTGGGGCCGGCCGAGATCAAACAATACATGTGTGGTCCGGATATCTACTTCCATAACGAGAGATAACTGCTCCCACAACCCAAAAAGAAAACTCCCCACACATGCTTGTAAAATGTGCATGGTGGGATTTAAACCCCTCACCACTTAGGTGGAAGGGAGATGCACTATCGGTTTTGCTAAGAGGTGATGTCTCTATTTATGTTATCAAAATAGATTAACAAAATAGTCCAATCATATGTCATTTGCCCTATACAATTTGAGCAACAAAAAGAAGAAATATGGTCTCTTAATTAAATGAGTCATATTTCTATACAAACCATAAAATTAATTCAATGACCAAAATCATTATAATAGACATAACAAAATAAGAAAACCACGGAAAGAGAAATTATCTTATTCAAATCAATTGCAAACTCAGCTCTCATGAAATATTGAAGTTTACTATATCAGAATCAATGAAGATATATTGCCTCATCTCTACAATGAAATCACTTCTCCAGTACTACTTGTCAAAAAGTTTAAAATCTAACGAGATATGAATCAATAAGCATCGTAAATCCTAAGGATTAATTCCAAGCAGTTAACAGAAGCATAAAACAAAAATTAACACCAAAGTGTCACCTCTCTAGCTATCATCTTCTATTTAGACAGACACTTGCAGATAAAGGAGCTAGGAAGAAAAATGAACATACAGACACTTGCAGAGAAAGCTATTACGGCTCAAACCCGTCAGTCTTTTTCTTTTCCTGTATCAACCGACTCCTCCAGGCTTTCCAACATATAGTTTATCTCCAGCTCCACTATTTTTCTCCAGTAATTGTTAAAATTCAAAACCTCCAAGTCAAAGATTGAAGCAGATTTTATCTTCAGCTTTTTGACCGCCTTATCAATCCTTTTCAGTACTGCTTCCTTATATTTCTTAATAACTGCTTTAGATGGCGGTGACAGCTTCAATTCAGGCAGGCCCGGATTTTTCAGCACTGAATCCAGCCAGTACACCTCACAATAAAATTTTAACAGAAGTTGATCAATTTGACTCTCTTCTTTACTCATATCTGTTTGCTTCCCAACAGCAGAGCTTCCTGCCTTGGACAACTTCTTCTTCCCCAGCTTCATTTCTTCCCTCTTTTTTATCTGTTTATCCGTGATTTCCAGTGCACCAATAAGCCTTTTACTCACCATGGTACTGATTATGTTCTCAGTCAGAGACGCTATAGCAGATTTGAACTCATGAAACTTTTCGAGCACTTGTTCCCTCTCGGAAAGCCTAAACATGAGATCACCAAGCATGCGACACACGTCATCCCCAAGCTCAACTGCTCGATCTTTCACTTTTTTCAAAGCTGTCCATTCTTTGCCAGTAGTATCTTCATCAAAGTCTTGAATCCACTTTATCAAACTCTTGTTTGCAACATCTTGATGTTTCTTGAACAAAACTTTTGTCGCTTGCATCAATGCAATCATCTTCCCTTCCAGTCCCAGTGCCTTCTTCAAATCAATATCGTCTTCAATTTCTTCGAAGTCACTGATCACAGCATCATCTCCTTCAGTACCTGTACATATTTCATAATCACTACTATGGAAAGAGTCGCCACCATAAGATTTCTGTTCAAAACCCTCTGCGATAATACCAGTGGAATCATCGCGATTGTCAGCTTCCTTAAAGTAATTATCTCTTATCTTCAACCCTTTCAAACCCTTGTCCGTGAAATGCAATTCGTCTTTACTTTTCACTTGTTCTCCAACGGCAGTCCAAACCCCAACATCTCTTTCACCTGAGACTTTGGATTTAGAAAACTTAACCATCAAGTTATTGATCCTCTCCTTCAAATCATCTTCTTCTTTCTTGAATCCTTCAATCGTTACCTTCAATTCTCCAAATCCCTCATCACTACGCTTGAAAGATTCAGGACTTTGATAACCATAAGATTCACAGAAGTGTGTCATGAACTCATAGAACCTCTTCTTGATACCTTCTTGATTATTCTTCTGAACCTTAATTTGTATCAACAAGGCCTTTATTTCGGTACCACTCTCTGAGCTCTTCGTGGACATCAACATTTCGTCAATGGCCCGACTCAACTCTTCAATGGTGTGCATTACTTCAGATACTCCGGTGTAAACCTCAACGCCAGCTTGAATCTCAGGTTTCTGATCAGCCATTGATGAAAGTTTGACAACAAACGGCAGGATAATCAGAGAAACAAAAAGTTGTTTATGATTCAAAAGAAATGAAACGAGAGAGTTTAGGATTAAAGCATTTCTTGAATCTCAGGTTTATGATCAACCATCGATGGAACCTTTGACAACAAACAACAAAGTAAACAGAGAACCAAAAAGCTGTTGAAAGATTCAAGAGAAATAAAACGAGAGAGAGTTTCAGGATCAAATGATTTCTTGATTATAGGCGGTAAAAGCAGCTTTGCAAATACAAGCATCTTTTTCTCGCAGAGAGGGTTTTTGGCGGCAAAAGCCGTTTTGGCGATACAGGTTGCAAGTAGTAACCGGTAGGTGACTTATGTTTCAGTGACAGCAGAGAGTATAAAGATTGAAGGGTAGTACGGTCATTTTGACTCATAAAATTGTGGGTTTGGGCCTGTGTGTTTGTTTGGGGCCCATCAGGAACTTTCAAGCGACTTGAAAGAAGGTCGTTCGAGGGTTGTTGTTTGAGAGCAGATCGCGTGGAAAGTAATGGAGTTGGGGAACAAGGTAGTGAGTTTGGCAGTGAAAGCCAGCAACAGCAACGCAGTAGTAAATACATGTCTGGTGGCATCGTTTTTGGCTTTAAGTGTGAGATCGATGAAGCAGCAGAATCACATTGAAGCTTTGGAATCGGAGAAGGTCTCTCTTGTCGAATCCAATAAATCCATCAAAAAGACTTTGTGGGACTGGAAACAACAACTCTTCGCCGAAGCCGCCACCGATTCTCCCTTGCTATCTCTCGCTACTCTCAAGTCCATTTACGGTGAAGCACCCGCACCCGCACCCGCACCCGCTCCTGGTAATTCAAACTCTTCCTTCTTTAAAAATAATTATTAGTTAATCAGATTTATGTTTGTATGAATTAGTAATTCACTTGCTATTTGTAAATTATTTCACGGGTTGGGATACAAGTTAAAATTCAAATTGGGATTTCTAGTATTATTGATTCAATAATTAAAGTGATCCTAACTTATTATCAAAATAAATAAAATGATTCCTAACTTGTTAATTAGATATGTTTCAGGTAGGTTAATTAGATGATAAGTTTTGGTGTAAGCTGTGTGATAGATGTGTATATATATATATATTTATCTTTATTTGCTCGATCGTCAACTTATCTGTGGTCATTTCTACTGGCATTGGCAGGAGAAGTTGTAAAGGCAGACGTGAAATCATCCCCCAACAAATTTGTAGTCTGAAATGGTGTTGATGGTGAGCAAGCATGAGCATATTATGGAATGTGAATTGGAAGAAAACACTTAATTCTGCATTGTGATTTTTGTGTGAAGATGAAGATTTGATGAGATTTATGGTCCCATGAATTCTTGTTGAACCAGCTTAGGCTTAGATTATACTAATTAATTTTCCACTTTCTACAACATTGTTAAAGCGTATGATATTCATTCCAAATTTCACCCATTTTTACACTTATATTTTCTCAGTATTTCAATGAGAGAATATAAGTTTTGAATGATAGAATTGCTGAGTTTAGGAGTCTTAATTGCTGACCTGACATTTAGTAAGCAGTTGAGCTTAATTAAGTTTCCTTCTTGTTTAGAATACTACAATATGGAAATCTCCTATCATCTTCACCCTTTTAGTCCCCATGTCCAAGAATGTGCTTCTTCTTTACTGTTTCCTCGTCCTCCTACCGCAGTTCAAACTCCATGAGTGTCTTAATTTACCAAACTCAATCATCAACCGATAGATCCTGTCATTCAATTATTCTTCTTTTATCTCGAACCTTTCAATCATTTCCTTCAATTCCTCAAATCCCTTGTGACTACTCATGAAAAACTTCTCCTGTCCGTGTATATGCTTTTTTATGACAGAAATCTCTTATCCAGTCCTTGTTTTAATGTTGCAGGAATAAGGAGTTGCACTGCTGCATAGTACTGGTGCATTTGAAACTGTTACTTCTGCTACATCTACATATCCCTCGCAGCAGTCTCCCCAAAGTCAACGATATAGGTGCGCGTGAATGTCCCCGCTGTCCACTGTAACAAACACACTAATCTTTGTGATGTTCAATGCTCAGTTAATCAGTTATTCTTTCCCAAAAGAGTAAGACTACTGTGCTGATTAAATAGTTGTTAACTTAAAAGTGCTTAAACTTGAATCCCAGAGATTAAAGTTTCATCAAATTACAATTTTTGGGTTAGCCATTTAACCTAACTGCCAGATCTTATAGATAGGTTTATGTGTTAACTGAGTAGTCCTTCAAATGTATCTTGAAAAATGCTTCATGAATATGCTTTGTTGCGTTAAACATCTGAAGTAGGTTTTGTTGCCATTTATGCCATATGATGCAGTTAGTAGTACATTGATTTTGCTAATCTAAAGTATGTTGCTGTGCTTCGACTTACTAGGCGTAAATTGTCTTCCCGAATTGAAGCCTATTCACAAATACTTAAAATTGATGAATAACGTATCAAACAAGAGAAATGTTTGATTACTACAACTTGGTAAGTTTGCATGTATACGTTTGAATCTTGATTTACCCGCGAGCATTTGCCTTCAGTCTTCGAGGAGTTAACATCAACTAATCGCAACAACTATTAAATCTTATTGTTAAGACTTAGTGTTTAGGGTTTAGGGTTTAGGGATTCAATACTAACATAGAAATCAATAAGCAGGGTGAACATCTACGGAACTAAACTCCTTACCTCTCCAAGCAGTTAACGATACTAACAGAGAAATCAATAAGCAGGGTGAACATCTACGGAACTAAATTCCTTACCTCTCCAAGCAGTTAACGGAAGCAGAAAACATTATTTTAAGTCAAAAATTCACAGCTCTGGCAACTTTTTTTTTTGTTTACTAAAGCAAAATTCACTAGCTGGTGCAAATAAAGACACTGGTAGAGGCATCTATTTCAGTTCAAACCCAACAGTCTTTTTTAATTCTCAATTATCTTACACCTCCATTCCGCTCCACAGATCGTTTATCTTCATCTCCACAACTCTTCTCCAGAAACTTTCAAAATTCAAAACCTCAGACCCAAAGATTGAAGTTATTGAACAAGACTTATTCTTCAGGTTTTTCACCTTCTTATCAATCTCTTTTAGTGCTTTCTCATACTGTTTAAGATCTTTTTTCGGTGGAGGTAACACCTTTGATTCAGGCAGGCCAGGATTTATCAGCATCAAATCCAACCGGTATACTTCATGGTAAAATTGTAGAAGGAGTTGATCAATTTGACTCTCTTCAGAATTGCATTTCTTCATTTTTTTTTCCTCGTTGATATCTATTTGCTTCCCGGCTGCCGAGCTTCCTGCCTTGGACTTATTCTTCGTCAGCCTAACTTCTTCCCTCTTTCTTATCTCTCCATCCACGATTTCCAGCGCACAGATAAGCTTTCTAGTCACCATGAAACTCTTGTTATCAGTCAGAGATTGAAGGGCAGATTTGAACTCATGAAACTTTGCCAGCATTTCTTCCCTCTCTGACAGCCTGAACATAAGGTCACCAAGCATTCGGCAGACGTCAGCCCCCAGATCGACAGCTTGATCTTTCATTTCTTTCAGAGTTATCCATTCTTTGCCAGGAGCTTCACAGTCTCTTATCCACTTCATTAAACTCTTCTTTTCAACATCTTGATCTTTGTATTTCTTGAGTAAAATTTCTGATTCTTCCTTTAATGCTTGCATCTTCCCTTCCAGTCCCATGACCTTCATATCAACTTCTGCTTCAATTTCTTCAAAGTCACTGATCACCATTGATGTATCTTGTTCCTGTCCTTCTAACTCGGGAGGTAACTCGTTCATTTTCTTGTCCACGTAACCATCTTGCACGACAAGCCCTTTACTTCTCCAAAATTCAGAATCGACGTCAGTAAAATCACTGGGGCTACCAGGCTCCTTATAGAAATCCTCTTGTATCTTCATCCCTTTAACCCCCATGTCTATGAAATTCGATTCGTCTTTACTGCTCTCTTGTCCTCTTACAGCAGTCCAAACCCCAACATCACTATCACCAGAGTCTCTTGATTTACCAAACTTAACCATCAAGTGATCGATCCTCTCCTTCATATCATTTTCTTCTTTCTCGAACCCTTCAACTGTTTCTTTCAATTCTTCAACTCCCTTATCTAAAACTTCAGAACTTTGGTGAACATGAGATTGACAGAACTGTGTCATGAACTGTTCGAATCTCTTCTTCACACGTTCTTGATTATGCTTCTGTACCTTAATTTCTATCAATAAGGCCTTCATTTCAGCACCACATTTTGAGCTTTTCGCGGACACTAACAGCTCATCAATCTTTCGAACCAACTCTTCAATGGTGTGCTGTAATTTGGTGACTCCAGTGTAAACCTCAATATCAACTTCACTTTCACCTTTATCAGCCATGGATGATCCTTCAACAAGAAAAGACTAAAGAACAAACCCAACACTTGTAGTTGTAGGAGAGCCAAAAGCTATTTTTGACAATATAAGGACTCAAGATCAAAGCATTTCTTGCTTTTGCAAGTGATAGAGAGAGTAATTGGAGCCAAAAGCTGTTATTAGTTAGTTATATTCACTTATTCAGTGATGAACTGAAACTCTGATCAATATATGTTTGGGTGACAGGAGACTGTATAAAAAAAAATGAGCAAGTTGATTGAAAGAAGAGGAACAGATGGATAATATAGATACATCTCCATCTCCATTTATTCTTATTTTTGAATTACTTTATAGCAATTAATATTTAGTCTCTCAAATCTCAATCTTAAATGCTTGAAGACGATCACAACCCCCAATAAGTCTGTTTTCAAGATCCCAACAAGGGCCAATGGTAGATTTTAGAAACAATCGAACTCGAATTAAATCATCACTGACGTATATTCATTTACTAAGTTGAAATACAAACGTTGGATGCCTAGAATTATTGAAAAGTAATGCTAGAGGACCCAAAAAATTGACCCAAATTTTGGACCCAAACCTATGTGGCAACATCACATGGGATCTTTGGGAAGAGTGACGTGGGCTCATGTTGTGTGTGATATTGCCACATAGGTTTGGGTCTAAAATTTGGGTTACTTTTTGGATCCTCTAGCATTATTGATTATTGAAAACATTATTATTCAAACAGGCGTTTTCAACAAAAATATTTTCAAATAGTATTCTTAATTTTTAGGCGTCATGGCTATTGCTCGGAGCTTTCAAATTAATTGTAACTCGAATTGGGTATTATTGCTACATTACTGGTAGTCTGATGATATCTGAACCATATGACCACAAATACTCCATACAAAACCCTTTTTGTTTTACTATTTGAAAACATTCTAAACTGTAAAAAATTAATTACTTTTGAATTCATTATATCCAGTTAGTCTTACAGACGCAGATTCTGGTAAAAAAAAAGAAAAAACCTGTTAGTGTGAAAATCAGGTTTTGAAAGCTCAGGAGGAAGGGGCGCATATTTCTTCAGTACCCAACCATGATTCATGAAGGAGATGCATCGTTTTCCATAGTTTGAATTCTGCCATTGACAGACTACCTATTTAATTACAAGAGACGATCAAAGACACCGTTGAAACAGACGATTGTAATCGAGTGTCAAATCTAAAAAAATTTTAGATTTGACAACAGAGCAAACGGTAACAACACCTGCAACCGTAAGGTATCTACTCCAAAATCAATGACAATATATCTGCACTATTGCACAGTATTCACTCAGAAATGAACCATATCGAGCAACTGAGAACAAACTCAACAAGTGCAAAGATGGTCTGGGAGAGGTAAAGATGATATATGATTACTGTACAGCATGGAAATTGGTATTACAGGATTCAAATTGTACATTTTCAAGAGGAGAAACTACGTATTATTTAATACAGAAAAGCAATAATGATTCTTTGATATAACAATACATGAATCCAGATATTATTGAAACATTATCCTAATCTCTCCATAATTTAGAAAAATAAAAAAATCATTGTAGCTGCATTAGACTATCCAAATGAGCTATTTACATAACCAGCCAATGGTAAAGAGAACAGAGCAGCTGACCAAGGAATATAAGATAAGGATACAAAATACTAATAAAAATGATAAAAAGGTGTGTATCTATCATTTCAAAATGAGATTACATAATCCAATCTGTTTCCAATAACAGTTTTAGATACTCAAAGATATGAAGAAAAAAAAATATATTGTCAGGGTAACCCACGACAAGTCACATAAAGCTATATTAATTAGGTTCACAAAAAGATTTAAGTAATTTCAATAAATTCAACGTACCTATTATTTTGCCACTGGCAGAAAATCTACATGACCTGCAGAAAGGCATGCAAAATTGTGAATTTGCACTAAAGATAGTAAGGTTCAACAGATGAAATAATCCCCTCTCCTTTAAAAGTTAAGAATTGTCATTCTTCTTGGATAGTTATAGCATTATCCTTTAATGTTTTATCAAAGGAAAAAATGTATGCAAGAAGTGATAGCTAATTTCTACAGCCCACAATATATCACCAGTTTCTTCCGATCCTTCCAGGTAAAGATCAATAATTTAAACCCTCTCTCTGCAATCTGTTCAATAAACTCAAACAGGCCACCCAAACAAGAAACTAATCGCCATTCAGATAATTCTCGATCCATCGGTTCCTATATTCAATCTTAAAGCATAGCTCTAAAACCTAGTTCATACCCATTTATGGATTTGGGAATTTGAACATTAATCCATTGTAATTTGCCATTGCCAATGATCCATTGAGAAAAAGTAAAAACTTGTCACAGGCATTCTGAGGTAAGGTACTGAAAGGCTTAGTTAGGCACCCGCTTAAGGATTATGGTCTTATCTTCAAATTCAATACACTGTGTATCTATCTATAGAATAAATTGGCTTGCTCTCTACTTCAATTCCTGCCTAACTCATTCAATTCTTAATTCTATGACCTCACTTATTCATTTAAAAAGATAATAGAAACTCTAGGAGCAGCCATACACATTATGAAATATTAAGAAATATAGACTGGCACTTGAGTTTAATAACAAACAACTTGCTCGACTTATAGTCATTTCTCTCTTTGCAAACTACCTCCCCTATGCTTATAAACCTAATAGTACAGTAAAACTGCTTGAAAACCAACATGTTAAATGCATATTAAAAGGTAATGAAAAAGATAATGGTCATCAAATTACAGAGATCTGATCATTTGCTCAAGGAATTGGGAAACAAGATTTGCTATAATGACTATTACTTTTTACCTATATTGCATTATGTAAATAGGACAGCTATAAATTTCCTAGAATAGTTTGTAGGTGTTTTTAGGTAGTTTCCTATTTAGTTTCTTTCTAAAGTTGTATATATATGTGTAAATCTTTTGCTAAAGAAATAGAATAGAATTTCTCACAATTCTCTTTGCTTTCTATATAGATGATGAGAAAATGAAGAATCAGATTTAACTACTCAACCCAAAACAGAATGATCAGCTTCAAAATAAACAGCAATTCAGGATTTTTCACAATGAGACACAAATTACGACCTTTAGGGAAGCAGACTTCATCACACATTCCTTGTAGATAAGTTTATAATTTCCCATCTCTATTTGTGTCTCACTTCAGCCCACTAGATCCTTCTTCTTTAAGTATATCACTTTTCATTCAATGAGGCAACATTGGAATCCTACCAAACATGCTTTACTCCTAGCATCCCCTTGTTTGTCACTCTCAACAACTAGAGACCATAAATACAAGTTTTTTCTTCTTTTGTGTTTTCTCTAAGCATTCTAGCAATCAAACTACATTCATTACATTAGATTAGCCAGCAAGAAATGCTCCTGGGAACTATTTTAGACTAGGAGACCGAGTGATGGGAGTATAAGAACTAAGTTTCATCAGTTTTTACATAATTTCTTAGCACTAAATAGATAACATTTATACCTTGCTTTCAATGAAATTCTGTTTGCAATCAACAAGATCTTTGAAGTTAAAGAGCCTAAGAGGTTTAAAAGTATAACCACAAACAGTTATATATATATATAGAGAGAGAGTACAAATCTATACTCTGATCCATTGAGCGACGCAGAATTAACCTAATAAAATGATACACTATTTTTAGCTGTGACCGTGTCAGCCTTTGACCATTTTTTTCAGGCAAAACAATGTTTATGCAATAATTTGTTTGCTTTCCTTAATCAATTGGCAAAACAATGTTTATACTTTATACATTAATTTGTTTGATATCTTTCATGAATTGCCTAAGTGCTTCCATCCATGCACCACACTATGATGCATATCCATTGCTAAATAGGTACTGGCAGGTACTTCCCAAACCTTCTTTACCATAATCACAGTAGAGTTTGCATTTTATGGGTAATAGCATATATTTATTGGATCTATATAACAAGATTGACTAAGAGATAATTGTTTCAGTAAAAACTCAAAAGAATCGACTTATTAAATTTTAACTTCTCATAATGTCTCCACTCTCCACAGTACTTGATATCAATGCATTTGAATTTTGTGTTGATAGATAAAAAGGCACTCCTTTGTCTTTATCTTCTGTGCTTCTTTTTTTTTTAACTTGTCTCAACGTTTTATTTGTAAGCATCATCCCAAACAACTATACATTCACAGTTCTCAACTATATTTAAACTCTCTTTTTAACAACAATAATCCTTCCTTCTAAAATATACTTCATATCTATGAAATAGAGAAACAACAGTCTAAAGTCTAAACCCTATAGTGTTTGTCTCTCTATTGTGCTTATGAATATAATACAACATAGTAATGACATTATAATGTAAACGGGCGGGTAAGGATGCTAACATCATGTTCAAACATTTCAAATTCAAAGTTGATTCATGGTACAAGCATACAAGCAGATTGAATACTTTTTGGAAAGTAGAAGAAAAGCTGTGCAAATTAGGCAAACAGATATTAGAGCAGAGATGAGTGTGAGAATTATATTCCACAAGATAATAATTTATATATGTTTTCTTATAACCTGCAAACTTCAACTGTACACTATAATAAACAGAGACATTTTCTAAAACTACCTTCTGAAAAATTAGACAGAGCACTCCACAGGGTTGTCAGCTGAGAGGAGAAAGAGACGGAACAAGCTGACTCAACAATAAGACAATCAATTGTTTATTTGACAGTAAATTATCTCAAGAGCTAGAAGAAAAGAGAAAAAAGAAGTGAGAAGTAAAATCAAAGACCAATTTTGCTCAAAACTAAACCAGAAGAACAAGGAGCTATATTCAAGCTAGTGAGGAAAAACAGGGGACTTTATTCCTTGTTACCGAATCTCTTAGCAATGATAGGACGCACATCTTCAGCATCAGCCAGGGTCTCTAAGAAGGGAAGTAATGAAATCAATGAGCTATCTGATGGATCATCGAACCAACTCTTAATAGGAATCCCATTATTTATTTGCAGCCTGAAAACCTGAAATCACCAGCGAGTACAAGGAGTAAGCAATCAAGAGAGTATCTAATAGAGGCAATCTTCCTTTCTTTTTTCTCTTTTCTTTCGTTATTTTGGTCCTTATTGCTTATTACTTGTTAGGCAATGTTTTCTTATGTTGCCATTTAGGACGTACCTTTTGGAGGCAGCCCATTCTAGGCTACATTAGAGGCCAACTGCAAACTAAGTAAGTGCTTCTTTCCCCAGATTTGAACCTAGGTCCTATGAAGATTGGCATGAATCATGATTTACCGGTTCCACCCTAGTCATTTTTTTGGACCGATTTTCAGCATTAATTAAAATGAAAAACAAGAACTAAGCATTTGCACTAAGTTTGGCTTGATGGAATAGGAAAGAAAGGAAAGGAAAGGATATGGGTGGATTTCTTATCTCTAGTTTGGATTGTTAAATAAAAAGGAAAGGATAAGGAGGGAAAGGGAGGGAATAGTCTCTTCTTGTTTCACCCAATTTGGTTTCTCTCCTCTCCTTTCCTCTTTAACCTATCATTTCTTTTCTTTTCTCTTCCATCAATCCAAACAAAGTGTTGATTCAAATGACATTAATATAACATTGAATATTATGCCATGGAGTTGCATCAGCAAAATGTTTAGATCATAATTATAATAAAAATTATTGTTCCTTTCCAGGGCCACCTTGCAGAATTTCATAGATTACACAGCTATCATAAATCTAACAACCAATGTTATGCCAACAAAATTTAATATATAACAGCCCCATTTTTACCTAAATGAAAAGCAAAACAAAAGGATTAAAACTATGGAAAATATAAATTAGAATAACTACAATTGAAGAAATTAGTGAAAGAAAATGGTGTGGAACCATTAAGCAAAATGAAAAGGGTTACATACCTGTGGAGAATTATCAATTATGGCAACTTTTGCCAGATCAATGCCTAATACTGTTAAATCTTTTGTGTAACTTCCATCAGAAAAAATGCACGATTCACGATAAACCCGTCGAGATATAAACTTTCCATCTGGATCCAGTATATCCAGAAGTTGAGCTGCATAGATGCTTTGACTGGCTGTAAAGATAACAACTTCAAACATCTCTGCAACTCTCTCCAAGAATGTCTGAAGATAAGGCCTCTGTTTTACATACACAGTGTGATCTTTCATGTTGAAAAAAACAGTAAACGTAAAGTCTGCATCATCACAATGTTCCAATGTGGAGTGAACGAGTGTTTCTGCACAAATGAAAGACATGGTGATAAACCTTTTATTTATGTAAAAGGAAACAAAAGTAAAAGATTATGCTGCATAGAAATCTCAACCAGAGGCTTGACTTAAAGTTCAAAGCAACCTACAACATAGGATTCACCAAGTACCCTAAATTTAAACATTTCTTTCACAACTCAATGAAGAATATCAAACGCTCTTTGAACATTTCTTGAAAACCTAATCTTTACCCAATTTCAGAAAAGATTAATATATTCTACATTCTACCAAGCCAAAATTAGTGATACATTTTATATTGACATTCTAAGTAACTATAAATCTGAAGAAACAGGTTTCAACCCCATGAGTCCAACCAATTGCTTGCAAGTTGCAACAAAACTGAAGCACCTAATGTGGCATGAACACAGTTCCCAAACTGTTTGCATATTGAGACACTTTCAAACTCATGAAATCAATTAAAACATTGCCGTGCTAGCTTGAAAACAAGGAAAAGAAGGATGTGTGAGTTATTTGATCATTACTAGTTTTTATGAGAAAATCATATCACATCTATGAGAAATAAAAGAGAAATCACAAAATTAAGTTGTATTAATACATCAATATGAGGAAGCAGAAGCTGAAAAAAAATATTCTTACCATCCAAATCAAGAACTAGGGTAACAGTCTTCCATCTCCGAGTCTCCTTTGGCAATACAGCAGGCTGAAAATTTGACACATCTGATAGTTCCGGCAGATTTTTGATAAAAATCTGCGGGTCAAAGTGATCTGTTTGATTAAAGTCATAATTAACATCAGATTCCTGGTTGAAGGATTTCATTTGCTCAATTGCCAAATATAAGCTAGTGTTATCTGGATCCATTGTGGCTTCTTCATGTGGTTTAACATCATTGGTATCGCTGGTTTTGGCAGTATCCTCGAGAAAAGGCAGTATCATATATGGATCAGCCACATCGAATAACATACTTGACTCAGCACACTTGTAATCAGAAAAAGGATTGGACTCGATAGCATCATCAACAGCATTCCCATCTAAAGGTAAACCAGCTATAATCATGTCAGAAATAAAGAAATCTGATACATTGCAAGTCTGGTAGTCACATGAATTTCTGTTGTCATCACTGTCATCAATTCCAAACCCTTGCAAATTAGGACCCTTGTTGCTACCTAGAATAAATTAAAAGAAAATCCACCATTACAGATATACATATGAAATTACGTAGTGAAAAATGTAGCATCATGAACTCAAATTAAAATATCTTGAACTTTAAAGAAATTTCATTTGTTCTAACATTTTCCAGTTAGCAGATGCTATTGGCAAGTCTTCCGTTAACTTGCACAGTTAAAAGCTTTATGCCAGAACTTCAGAGAAATACTATGCAATTGTTTAGTTGAATGGATAAAAGAATGAAAAACAAGAGCTGCATTTTTGCAGAAAATACAATCTAAAGAACCAGCGAACTACGCATACCCTCGAAGTTCTTGTGTTAACAAATAAAATTTCCACTTCCAAAAAAGAAAAAAAAAAACAAACTAACTAACAAACAAACAAAATTTTCAACAAATCAACTTTTTATCATCGCATCAACATTCCCCCCACCAGAAATCGGAGTTACCTGCATCATAGTTGATATTTGATTCATTGAAGGCATCAACTGGTTCCAGAATTCGAGAAAAGATTGTCTCTAAGTTTGATTGACAGGAGTTGTTAGATTCCTGTAATTAAAGAACAGTCATTCATATAGCAAATTAATCATAGAGCAAAGATATCTTCAAAAAGCAGCTTAAGGAGGAAAACAATAACACATGCAAATCAAGGATAAGGCTTCTTTAGTTTGTTTCTCTGTTACTCAACAGAGTTTGACCCAAACATAAATAATATATTAAGGACCAAAGGAAGCATTTGATAAGAGAAAAGGAAAGGATATTATCCACCTTTTTTGAAGATGATTTATCCACATATTGAAAAAATACATTAAAAAAAAAAAATTATTAAATTTTTTTATCTAAAACATAGAGGGCCAGCACAGTCAATGTGTTTTACGCATATCAAGGGATTCCAAAATGAAAAACATTAGAAAACTTTAAACACTAAGAAAAAATACCATATCATGCACAAAGTTCCAGTGTCTTTAAATAAACTTTACCATTCTCCCAATATTTGTGGAATCAACAAAAAATGACGGCTGCATCTGAATATGAGATTTTTCTTCACCGTGAAATTCTTGCTGCCCAATGGCTTGATCATAATCAAAGCTCGGAGTTAATACTTCCATGCTCGATGAAACTATAAAAATAATTAGTAAGTGATTCAGAGAAATACAATTTATCATAAGAAAATGACTGTAGCATAAATAAACAAACAGAAAACCAGCCTCTTTTATCACCACATTGGTTTTCTAAATTCACTTAAGTCAAGATCAACTATATTTCATTTTTAAAATAGAATTCTACAATCTTTTTCTTTATAAAAACAAAGTCAAATTAATAAAATATAAAAATCTTGAACGAAAAACTTCAAAATCAAGAGAATGGTAGAAAAAAATATTGAATATTTGGATTCATTTCAGTTTTTCAAAAACGGTGTGAGCTAGAAATTAAAACAGAATTGCTTGTTGTCTCTTCAAATATCAAACAGAGATTGATGACACAAATTTATAGCATTCATCATTTCCCATTAAAAGTACAACACGGAAAACTGCAGGGTTGGGATATAGTATTGAACTTTAAAAAAATTAAGATGCGGGATGCACAAAAATAATTGAAATACCTTGATATATGATATATACAGAAAAATATGATGTACTAATATCATCACACAAAAGTTAATAGAACATGAAGGTTTGAATCGATCACATGCTGGAAGTGATTGTGCATTTGGCAAGCACTGAACCAGATCAACAAATGCAATCCTATGTTTTACTTTGATGATTAAAGCACAACTACATGAATTATGGAATACTAAGATATGAAAGCACAAATGCACAATAATAAACACAATCAAAAAAGTTGGTTTGAAAAACACATATTTCATCTAATAATCATGTGAGAAACATTACACCCTGTTTTGAGATTAGTAGCTTACCATCATGACAGTTGTTAGTGCACATGTCAAATTCAGCAGATTGTTGGGAAATATTGACATGAGAACATGAATGTTTGGAAATTATACTAGACTTTAAACACACACGAAGACCATATTTTTCTTTGACTGAGGCTGTGCTTGATTTGGTCTTCATTTTTAAAGATGGCATTTGATCTGAACCGGTGATGTTTACTACAATCTTGATTTGGGAACAACAGTGGTGAATAAATGCTGCAATCCAAAAGGCTGTGTCACAGATATAATTGATATAAAAGTGAGGATATCAAAACCGAAATAGACATGAAGAATATTATAAAAATTGTTAGAATTTTACATTTAAAAAATATTCAAGTAATATAACTTGGAGAACAATATATGTATGTTTCTTTTGTAAATGTCATTCCCTAAAAAATAAGAATTAGAAGCCAATATTATTAATGCCCCTAAGAATAAAACGAAATGCCATGATATATATAACAAGAGTCATCCATGTACAGCAATGAAACTCACAAATCAAAAACTACATAAGATTAACCTCTAGAGATTAAGGACCAAGGAGAAACATCCTTACTAACCAACCAAAATGCAAAGCTTGAGTTCAATTCAAATCCCGTCGATGAACAGGTTGGGTCACCATCCGCCAAGTCTTTCAAGTCAAAACCATAGCACTCTAAAGCTAATAATTAAAATTAAGTCAATTAGTAAATTACTTAAACAGAGAATTACATTAAAAGAGTTGGATAGCATCTCATATTGAATACTTCTATAAGCTCAAAATTAAAGTTCATATAAATCTCAAGGTTTACTGTTTATACATGAAAGCATGATTGAATTCCCTATACTGATGTTAACATACCCACATAAACATTAAGCATTTCAGTCTTCAGATACATAATACAGCATCTATTAAGCATTTCAGCAATAGTCGAATTTTTAAATGTGTTGGAACTCATGTAATACTACTCAAAAGTAGGTCAGATATATAGAAACATTTTATTTTGATTCTACATGAACTGGTGAAAATTGTAAAAGCTATTTGAGAAAAGTAATATCAAGCAAATGACCCAGAAATATATTACCTACTATCATTCAAAAAATATAAGTTTCCTATATGAAAAGAGACATGCCCTTATTTTTACCTTCCTTTAAATATAAACCAAAAAACACAAAAATTCCATAGACATAATTGGATGAAGAAATCAGAGACAAAGAGAACTTGAATCAACAATCCATATCACAGAATAGAAAAACATCTCTAGTTAACAACAAAACTCAAAAGTCAACCAAGTTAGGCCTTTATGAAGAAAAAAAAATGTTACTAAATTCAACAATCATAACTCAATTACCCTGCAAAACTCACAAGAACAGAGCAAGAAACCATTAACAAAAAGCAATTGAGAATCACATAAAAACCCTAGAACCAACCAACTCAAATGACAGTTACACAGCTCAATACAGTTAAACACACACACACACACCAAAAAAATAATAATAATAAAAGAATAATCAACTCACACAGTTACATAAAAACAGTGAATTCCAGTAGCCGATGAACAGTAACCAAAAAAAAAAACATACCTTTTCTTGTGACAGACTAACGAGACTTCTCTCTTCTTCTGATTCTCTCTTCTGTCTTAAAACAAAAAACAAAAAGAAAATATATATATTGTTTTGTTTCGTTATTACTCTCTCTCTCTCTGTGTTTACTTCCACGAGCGGTCAAGACAGTAGAGTTGTCGGCTTCCGTCGGATGATACGGACGGCTGGGATTGAATCTTGTGGGGAGGGGTGTGTACCGGTAGGAGTTGTACACGTGGGATTTTGGAACCAGCTCAGACTTACGCGTTGCCACGTGCACGTTCGCGGAAACAAAGGAGAGACGAGGAGATTCAATAAAGCTTCTCTTTTCTATCTCTTTCTCTCTCGTAGTCTCGTTGATGTTGATGGGCTTTTTTGCCTTTTCTTATTCTTTATAAGGTTTGCGTGTTATTGTTTCTCAAGAAAATATTAAATAGAGTGTCGATATTTACACCTCTAAAAGACAGTATGTGTATCCTTTTTTTATATATACCCCAACAAAAATTTTAAAATGTTATAAATAGTAAACACAACCCATGTATTACCAAATATGTCCTTTATCTTTCAAAAGAAATGTCATTTATCTTAATTTTTGGGAAAATATATATATTATAAATTAATTAAATGAAATTGAAAAAACAAAAAGTATGGAGGACCCGCACCTCCTCCTATAACCCAAAACCTTGGAGCTCCTCCTATAATCCAAAACCTGGACATGGATGCATGGAACATTAGAGCTTTTTCTTCTATTTTATTTTGTTTTACCTATATTTTCCTTTCTTTTATTCTCTCTTTGGAAGGAATGTTCTACCAAAGTTTTTTTCACCAATGGTTATGGCATTCATTAAATCCGTTTTCACTGGGTTGTCATCTTGTCGAAGACTTGCTCGAGTTTGTTATTTTGTTACAGGCTTCAATTTTATATATATATATATATATATATATATATATATATATATATTAGTTTACTTTTAATTAACTTCAATGTACTTAAAAAAAATTTAAAAATTTTAAAAAAAAAATTTTAAAAAAAACTTCAATGATTTTCACTTCTTAATTTTTTATATATAATAGTTACTTAATATTTATAATTTAAAATAATCACTATTTAAATCTTAATTAATAAACAAATAGTAATTTAATCAAAAGACGTAATTTTTTTTTTTCTGTGTAACTAATTATAATATTTATTAAAATATCTAAAATGTATATATTTAATTAATATGTTGCACGAGTTATATTTATATTAATCATTTAAATAGTTTTATTTAAGGGTAATATTGAGTTTTTAAAATATGTTGATTTGGGGTTAGGGATGGCAATTGGACCCGGACCCGCAAGTACCGACCCGAACCCGAACCCGAACCGTGTGGGTCGGGTCTGGGTCTTTGTATTCGGGTCGTGGGTCGGGTCTGGATCTTAAATAAAGGACCCGTATCGGGTCCGGGTCCGGGTCCGGGTCTGGTCAAAAACCCGAACCCGAACCCGAAGACCCGACTATATATTGACATGGTATATAATAATATATAATAGAAGTACTCTTAAATCCCTAAACCTAAATTTGCAGACATCTCCTTTCTCTGGTCTCTTCTTTACATTTCGACATCTCTAGTTCTCCACCTCTACTCTCGATTTCGACATCTCCACCTCCACTCTCCCGTCGACTTATGCTCCAGTCACGCTTCCCATCATCGGTGAAGCTTCTAAGTTCTCACTGTTATCTTTAAAAATAGACATATAAGTAAAAAATATATATCTCTTACACTTTCACGCCTCTTTATTCTCTCTAAACCCATCTCATTATAAATCTTTTGTTTCAAATTTGGATGGTTTAAACTAGAGAGGAGGACATCGACTTCAAGAATCAAGGCAAATTTTGAAGGTTTGGTGGTTCAGTGGAGTGCGTTATTTTTTTTTTTTTTTTAATTTTGCTTTTGGTGATATTGGAAGGTTTGGTGGAGGATCTAGTGACATCGGCTTCAAGAATCAAGAGATTAAAGGTTTGTTGTTTCAGATCTGGTTTATTTTCTTGATAGCATATTTTTTTTTTCTAATTTTTTTATTATTTTCTAATTGATGGTTGCTTGTGTTATGCTTTAACTGATTGAGGGTTGTGTCTGTGTGAAATGGATTGTGTGATTAATTTTGGGTTCTTTGAATGTGCAGGTCGGTTCAAATTTCTGGAATGAGTTGATGAATATTTCTGGAAAAAGTTGAATAAAAGCTAGAAGAAATTGATTGAAGAAAGAGAAAGAGAGATAAAATTAGAATTTAGTTAGAATGAGATGGGATCATGGGAGAGAGATAGAAATAGATCAAAGAGAATAGAGAAGAGATTTGTAAAATTTCATTCATAAATCCAAAAGTAAAGAAACAATACAATATGTAATTCTGTCTCTAACAGACACTCACAAGTCACAACAGACAAAATAGGGGAAAAAATTGTGAACAAATTATGTGATCGATTGATGTTTCGCGGATCCATGGGTCTAGACTTGGACCCGAGCTAGACCCGCGGGTCTAGACCCAGACCCGAACCCATGAAAATATTCAGGTCTGGGTCCGGGTCCGGGTCCGGGTCTGAGTCCAAAAATATCTGGTGGGTTTGGGTCTGGGTCCAATAGGACCCAATCCGATCCCGACCCATTGCCATCCCTATTTGGGGTGTACATACAAATTTTGAGGGGTGCAAATATCATCACTCTATTAAATAAGTTTCGTTTGTCAAGTGGCATACTGACACCATATAAATATAGATTAAAATACAAAATACAAAATGAACATTCCGAGATAAACAACTTGCCACTCTAAGGAATCCACCTAAGAGATAAGAGCTTGAAAAAATAGGAAGAATAATCTCTTCACTAAATTAATATTAGAATAAATTCTCACAATTCTCGATATGTTATTTCATGTGGGTGAAGGGGGTTTATATAGTGTCATAGAACATCCTTCCATGAATAGGTTACATATCTTTATTTATTACTAGGCATGAACATAAACAAAAACAATAAACTTTCACTTGAATTAAATGAGATAAACGCATCTTGCAGTTATTGAAATAACCCATGTGCAAATTGTATTAATTGATGGAGTTACGTTTCTTTGTCATACGCTTCCGCTGCATGCAAACTTGTCCCCGAGGTCTCTTCATTTTCTTCACCATGATAAGGAGAAAGGTCAGCTACATTGAAAGTTGTCGATACACCATAATTTCCAGGAAGCTCAATCTTGTAAGCGTTATCTCCTACCCGCTTGATTACTTTGAACGAACCATCAACTCGTGGCTTTAACTTCACATGCTTACCTCGAGGGAATCTCTCATTTCTAAGATGAATCCAAACTAGATCACCATTTTGAATTCAGCTGGTTTCTATACTTGTTAGCTTGAGCTCGATACTTCTCATTCTGTTTGATTATGTGCATTCGGACCTGCTCATGCAATTTTTTAATGTTTTCAGCGTGTTCTGCTGCATCTCCACTGAATTGAAAACTTGTAGCAAGTGGGGCTAAGTCTAAAGGACTTATTGGATTTCTTCCGTAGTCTGACTTGCAGACCTGTTATAAGCAAATTCTACTTGAGCTAGTGTAAGATCCCACTTGCGAATGTTTTGCCCACCAAGTTTCTTAAAAGATTTCCCAAACTATGATTGGCAGCTTCAATTTGTTCGTTAGTTTGTGGGTGGTGTGAAGAACTGAATTATAGCTTGGTTCCCAACTTTCACCACAAAGTTCGCCAAAAATGACCCATAAATTTCGAGTCACGATCTGAAGTGATAGTTTTCGGAACGCCATGAAGTTTGACTATCTCTTTGAAATACAATTCAGCAACTCGATAAGCATCTAAGGTTTTTTCGCAGGGCACAAAGTGAGCCATCTTTGAAAATCTATCAACAATAACCATAACAGAGTCCTTATGTCACTGTGTTTGTGGTAATCCTACCACGAAATCAATGCTCACATCCTCCCATGGGGCCATTGGAATAGGAAAATGAGTGTATAATCCAGTGTTTTGTCCATGAGTTTTAGCTATATGACACGTACAACATCTCTCCACATGCCTTGCTACATCTCGCACCATTATTGGCCAATAAAAGTGTTCTTCTACCAACGAAAGAGTTTTATCTCTTCCAAAGTATCCAGCTTATCCACCACCATGAGCCTCTGTGATGATTGCTTCTCTTAGAGAACATTCTAGAATGCAGAGCCATGTTACTTTATAAAGAAACCCATCTTGCAAAACATAAGGATCACATGGCCCACTAGAACAATCAATCCAGATGGATCATCTTGATACAATTCCTTCAACACTTCAAAACCCAAAACTTTCACTTGCATAATGCTTAAAAGAGCATATCTTTTGCTTAATGCATCTGCAACTTGATTCACCTTGCCAGACTTGTGCTTAATGTGAAAAGTATAGGCTTGCATAAATTCAACCCACCTAGCATGTATGTTGTTCAACTTATGTTGCCCATTAATGAAATGCAACGCCTTATGATCAGAAAATAGGATAAACTCTTTATAAATAAGATAATGTCTCCAGTGATTCAAAGCTCGAATGATAGCATAAAATTCTTTGTTATAAGTGGAGTACCTAGTGTGAGAATACCTTCTTGACTAATAACTACACCAATTCCTACATTAGAGGCATCACAATCCACTTCGAACACTTTGTTGAAATCTGGAAGTGCAAGGATAGGGGCCTCTGTCATCTTTCTCTTTATCAACTCAAAACTTTTCTGCGCTTCCGAGTTCCACTGGAAACTTCCCCATTTTAAACTCTCTGTGATTAAAGCAATGACTATATTGAATCCTTTGATGAAGCGGTGATAAAAAGAAGCTAACCCGTGAAAGCTTCGAACATCATGAAGTGTAGTCGGAATTGGCCAACTTGTAATGGCTTCAATCTTGCTAGGGTCCACCATAATTCCATCACCTGAAATAACATAACCTAAAAAGACTAGCTTGTTTGTTAGAAATTCACATTTCTTCATATTTGCAAACAATTTTTGATCTCGTAGTACTTGAAATACTTGACTCAAATGTTTCAAATGAGACTCTTGATCTTGGCTATAGATGAGGATATCATCAAAATATACGACCACAAAATGCCCAATAAAAGACTTGAAAACGTAATTCATGAGCCTCATAAACGTACTTAGAGCATTAGATAATCCAAAGGGCATTACCATCCATTCATATAAGCCATCTCTAGTTTTAAAAGCAGTTTTCCATTCATCTCTAGGCCTCATGCGAATTTGATGGTACCCGCTTCGCAAGTCAATTTTTGAGAAAATTGTCGCTTTATGGAGTTGATCAAGGAGATCATCAAGGCGAGGAATAGGGAACCGGTATTTGATGGTGATCTTGTTTACTGCCCGACTATCCACACACATATGCCATGACCCATCTTTCTTGAACACAAGCAATGCAGGCACAGCACATGGACTCATACTTTCCCTCACCAATCCTTTGGTCATTAGTTCATCTACTTGCCTTTGTAACTCCTCAAACTCCTTGGGATTCATTCTGTAAGCTGTCTTATTTGGAATAACAGCACCTGATACAAAGTCAATGTAGTGTTGAATACTTCTCATTGGAGGTAATCCCTCTGGAATCGTATCTGCGATGACATCTTGAAAATCATTAAACAAAGTTTGCAGCAGAGGAGAGACTTCCAAATTGTCTTTGTTGGCTTCTAGCACCACCAATATATAAGTCTCAGTCTGTTCTCGCATTTCACCAAGGAATTCAGACTTCGACAGTAGGTTTCCTCCCACACCCCTTGAAGGCTTTGGAATGTCTTCCATCTTTACAGGACCTAAAATGATCTTCGCACCATCCTTTTGAAAAGAGTGGGTGTTTTTGAATCCATCATGAATAATTCACCTGTCATATTGCCACGGCCTACCAAGTAATAAATGACAAGCATCCATAGGAACAACATTGCACCACACTTCATCTCTATAAAACTTCCCAATAGAAAATTGAATTAAACTTCTTTTATCTACTTTTACCTTATTCCCTTTTTGTAGCCAAGAAAGCTTATAAGGTCGGGGATGGTTCTCGGTCTTTAGATTCAATTTTTCCACCACGATAATAGCAACCACGTTTTTACAACTTCCACCATCAATGATAATTGTGCACACTTTTCCATAAACAATACATCGTGTATGGAAAATGTTGTTTCGCAGCCAATTATCTTCTACAGCATAAGTCATATTCAAGCTTCGCCGAATAACTAAGCTTTCACCTTGATCTTCATAGGTGATTTCTTCATCAAACTTTGGTCATTCATCCTCACTTTGCCAATTCTCATCTAGGGCCTCTTCGTCCACCTCTTCAACAAGGGAAATGATCTTACGGTTAGGACACTCTGAAGCAATATGGCCCAACCCTTGACACTTGAAACATCGAATCGAAGAAGAACGATTAGAACTGCTTGCTGCCCTTTCTTGCTTGCGTGTTGCTAATGGAGTTACACCAACATTTGTGGAAGAAACAGCTTTGGTTGTGGACATTGATGCCCGATTAGTATTATTTTCTCTAATCCAAGATCTTAAAGAACCACCACGACCTTCCTTAATTTGTTTCTCAACCTTCAATGACAACTTGATGACATCGTTATAAGTCCAATATGGTTGTAATTGCACAATATTGCAGATGTCAATCCGAAGGCCCCTAAGATAACGAGCAATGGTTTGCTCTTTGGATCAATTAGATCGCAAAGCATACGTTGATTATCAAATTCTGATGTATACTCCTCCACAGATAAATTTTTTTTTATGGAACTTAAGAAAAGAATCTTGACGATAATTATCTGGCATGTACTCCCTCTTCAATTGTTTCCTCATCTTTTCTCATGTTTCAATACGCCCTTTTCCTTCTCGAGCCCATTGTTTCTTGAGATGTTCCCACCAAATTGAAGCATGTTTCTTCAATTTGATAGCCACTAACTTCACCTTGCGATCTTTAGGTACATCTTTATAATCAAATACTCACTCCACAGTATTGAGCCAATGAATGAATTCTTCGGGTTGCATTTTTCATTCGAATTCTAGAATATCAACCTTGACATCAAAATTTGGTAGGAAAAAATTATTCATCTGGCGATGCCTACGAGTATTCCCATCATTTGATGCTCGATCGTTGCCACGACCAAAAGGATTGGTATTTTCTTCATCTGTTGGTTCATTTTCTGAATCATGACGAGACTCATCATGTTCCAGAGGTTCGAAGTGCTCAAGACGCTGTTAGAGTTATTGCACTTGTCTTCTAAGATCATCCACTTTAATGTCACGCATATCTCGTTCACAATTTGATGGTTCATGTCGGTTTTAAGGTTGGTGACTCCCACAACCTCCACGCTTCCCAATCATGATCGGATAGTGCTCTGATACCAAACTTGGCACCGTATAAATGGATATTAAAATAGAAAATACAAAATAAACACTCCAAGATAAACAACTCGCCACTTTAAGGAATCCACCTAAGAGATAAGAGTTTGAAAAATAGGAAAAATACTCTCTTCACTAAATTAATATTAGAATAAATTCTCACAATTCTCGATATGTTATTTTATGTGGGTGAAGGGGGTCTATATAGTGTCATGGAACATCCTTCCATGAATATGTTACATATCTTTATTTATTACTAGACATGAACGTAAACAAAAACAAAAACAATAAACTTTCACTTGAATTAAATGAGATAAATGCATCTTGCAGTTATTGAAATAACCCATGTGCAAATTGTATTAATTGATAGAGTTATGTTTCTGTGTCACATACTCCTTACACCTACGTCATGACTTTGTCAGTTCAAGTCCTCTTTTTCCACAAACATTCAGAATTAATATAATATTTATAAAAATAATAAAAAAAATTGACTAATTATTCATTAACATTTTAAATGTATACCAATTTAGAATCGTTTATTTTTTTTTTTCCACTTATTATTTATTGGATCTAAATTTGACTCGTTAAATTTTTATTTTTTATTTTTTATGGTTCTTCTGACTATTAATAAATGCTAAGAAACAACTTTTAAAAAATCAAGATATTGTGATTTTAGTTATTCAAACTAAGAAAAAACTTTAAAAAATATATTTTAAATTTTTTGACTTTACCACTTATAACTTAATTGCTGAATCATGATTACAGTATTTTCATCTAAAACAACCATTCTAAAATAATATATTTCCAGTTTTATCTTCATCATATATCTTATAAATTCTCAATCTTCATATGCAAGTAACAGCTAGGGGCCGTTTGTATTTTTATTTTATTTTTTTCTAAAAACTAAATAATTCTGAATTTTTTTGAAGACTGAATAGGAACTGAAATCTGAACATGAATGTCATGTAAGTCTAAAGGAATGTTTGAGGATACAATTCTCAAAGGTTTGATTGTTTGAGTTGTTAGTAATTTGTTTTCTCCCTATTTTGTATTTGTTAGAATAAACAATTGTTTATAATAATTAACAGTTTTCCAATATTAAAAAGTAATAATTATATCAACTATTTCTATGTTAAAAAAAAATAAACAATCAACACATGTATAATGTATTCAAATGTTAAAAGAAAAGAAGAACTGTAATTTAGATTTTAGTCATCGTGTAGCCTTAAGTAAAATTCAAACATATTCGGTCTTTACATAAAATAATAATAATAATAATAATAATAAGTACATAAATAAATAAATAAAAACGTTGTCCTTAATCTTAAAAAAAAAAAAAAAAAAAAAAAAACTAAAAAGTAATTTGTAGTTATTTTCATTAAGTCAACTATTAGTTTGAAGTTTGAACTTGATTATATATGAAAGTATAAAAATATCCTTTAAAACTTAAATAACAATTTGAAAAAAAAAAAAAAAAAAAAAGGCTTCATAATGCTATCTCATATCTATATGAATAAAAATTTGGTTCGGATCATACCTTTAGCGCGCAACATCATTTGGATAATGCAATCATACATTTTTATTATAGTAATATCAAATTATTATTAATATTCCATCTCTTTTTTAAAATAATAGATCTCTCTAATTTAATAATTAATCAATCAACTCTAATTATTTTAGAAACATTGATTAATAAAAAA
The DNA here is from genome assembly GCA_030490815.1 of Acer saccharum. Taxonomy (NCBI): domain Eukaryota; kingdom Viridiplantae; phylum Streptophyta; class Magnoliopsida; order Sapindales; family Sapindaceae; genus Acer; species Acer saccharum. The sequence continues at coordinate 14,728,733 of CM059877.1, read as the reverse complement.
TCAAAATAATAGACGTTGATTCATATGACTTATTTGAAATAATATGATCATGTATATTATATATAGGGATGATAATTATAATTCTACCACAAATTTCCGCTGACAGATACAGATATTACTATACAGTTATACAAGCGGAAATGATTGTGAAAATTCACATATGTTACAAGTTTGTGTAGGGTATGAACACACACATTTGAAACAATATTATTTTGAGTTTAGTAAAAGACCAAAAACCTAAACATAAATTTGTTTTTGACTGTGTATTTGTGTTATGTCTAATTTTAGAAGTTTAATTGGATTTTATTTTGTTATTATAGAGGAACTTTAAAGTGTATATTTAGTTTATATTGTTATTGTGGTAGAACTTTGAAGATTATCTAAATTTTAATCAAATTTATCTTTGATAATACAATGCATGCCAACTTAACTAGGTTTTAATTGATTATTATTATTTTTAATCATTTTTTTCATAATTTGTGGGTATTGTAGGTTGGTATGGATATAAGCTATAGCCCAAGGTAAATACTTGCATCATACACATATAATTTCTATCGAATCACCGAGTATATATAGTATAGATATAAATATAAATATGACAAAACCACTCATACCCTATTTGTTATCATCCATAATTATATATGACATTGTGATGTACATGATCAAGATAAATTAATGTTAATTATTTCAAAAAAAAAAAAATTATATGTAATTAACAAATATTTTTATAGTTTAATATTCTCCTCTAGAGTGACCTATCAATTTATAATTGTAACTAAGAAACAAACAGCTATTTACTTTCAATACAATAATTTATTGATTAGAACTATTATGATTATAAGAAAATTAATGATGTGTATATTTTTACTCTTGATTCATTATACATTAAAATCTAGATTTAAGTCATAATATTGACCTACCAATTAATAAGAGTGTAACTCAGCTAGTAGATGGACGAGCTTAGACTTAGGCAAATGACTCACAGGTCAGCGACTTGAACCCTACCAATGGCGAAAGCTTTCAAAAAAAATACATGATCCCGAATTAATAGATATTATCAACAAAAAAAAACAAAAAAAAAAAGTTCATAATATTGACCTTTATTTTAAAGATAAATTTAACATGAAATTAGGATTTACCCCCTAAGTAATATCACTTTAAATTGCTATCATTACTCTAAATAATTAGTATTTATGGAGTAAACTTGCCTACTGTAGATATTGGTTCAAGTCTTGGTATTGTAAGTAATGTACCACCATTGCCCATAAAATCGTTAAGTGTGTGGAGATCCGTCCATGTAGTGGAAGTTTTATTTCGGGCCATGCTTTAGAAATTGATCTTGTTAGGAGTTAGGACTTAGGACCCAGCAGACCCCTAATCCAATTGGTGTAAAAATAAAAATAAAATAAAAAACTCTTTACCTAGTGTAATAATCTTTTTGAAAGATAAATTAAATTATCTTCTAATTAACTTAATGATGTGATTAGTCTGAGTTAGGTTGAAGGATGAGATAGTTTGACTAAATTATAATTTAATAACCATGGGTCCATGTCACCATGTGCCAAATTTCATAATGCTGGGAATATACGTATTAGTTATATGATAGGAAACATTGACCAAAACTGCTTCACGACCAATGACAAACAACAACATATTTTTGACATAGTCAAATTTCGAAGTCTTACTCAATGTTTGAGAACCAAAAATAATAAATTCATTCACAATCTCTAAAGATATCTTCATTTTAACTTTTGATGTAAATTTTATTTTTTTCTATGACAAGTTAAACAAAATCCGAATAAAAATTGAAACTTTTTCAAGTATTATAACTATTTTTTTCTTTTTGATTTTATTGAATATGAAGCATTGATAAATGGACAATATAAGAAAAAAAAAAAAAAAAAAAAAACCCATCGAAATTCATTAGAATAAAGTAAATTCCATCAAGTCCTTTCGAAAATTAAAAAAAGAATCTCATAAGAGACAAACCATTGTTTAGAAGGAATTATACAAAATTAGTTAGAAGTTTTCCTTTTTACATTTTGAAGTAACTTTAGAAAAGAAAAGAAAAGAAAAATAAAAAATGAACTTCACCTCTATACTATAATTCATGTTTCTTGCAAATACAACTTTTTTTATTTCTTCTTTTCTATTGTAATTATGGCGAGAGACAAACAAATGGTAAGAGTGAGAGAGTAAAGATGGGTGGATTTTTTATTTTTTATTTTAAATATTTTGTTAATTTATTTTTAATTGTTTATATATATATATATATATATATATATATATATATATATATATATATATATACAGTTTTTCTATTGTCAGTTCAAAATGACAAAAGATATATCAGTTCCTTGCATGTGGGTCATTAAATTTAAATACTTTGACTTGGTTGCATGCACTTGTCAAAGCATCTTTTAAATCCAATGACCCACATACAATGAACTGATATATTTTATATCAGTTCGAACTGATAATAGAAAGACTATATATATATACAGTCTTTCTATTATCAGTTCGAACTGACAAAAGTTATATCAGTTCCTTGTATGTGGACCACTGGATTTAAATACTTTGACTGACAATTGCATACAGCCAAGTCAAAGTATTTAAATCCAGTGACCCACATACAAGGAACTGATAATAGAATTTATGTATATATATATACAGTCTTTATATTATCAGTTCGAATTGACAATAAATATATCAGGACGAAGAATGTGGACCACAGATTATGAAGAAGTTTTGACAAGTGCATACACTTTGAGTCAAAGTATATAAATCTAGTGGTCCACATTTTTTGTCCTGATATATTTATTGTCAGTTCGAACTATATAATGATGTTACATTAGAACATAAGAACATTAATGAGGGGTGGCTAGTGTTGGTTTTTGCACAAATTAATTTGTAGTGTAAAAGGCAAACTTTATAATTTTATGTAATTCTTTAAAAAATTTATTACATCAATTTTTATTTTATTTTTTGATAAACTTTATTACATCAATTTTAAACCGAACTCTTAACATGTTTGAGATTTAAACAAAGTTGTATTTCAAATATTTCTCAATCGGTTTACATGTTAATGAACTAGCTACTGTTGGGCCGTGAGGTTGGTAGTAATAATATACAAAGATTATAAACTCACTGCTCTTTTTGACAAATTTTTTACCATACCTGAACTATTGTTAATAGATAGTTATATGAGAAAGTTAATTTTTTTTTTTTTTTTTAATTTTCAAATCATTAATTTTTATATATCTTTGGATTGAAATCTAAAAATTAGAAATTGATCCAGCAACTATACAGATCATATATAGTAGCTCAACCTGACTAAGTAACATCGGAGTGCATTAGAATGGTAATGGCCAATGCTATTTATAGATTTCTAAGTGTCAATCGTTGGCAGTTGAGCTTCAAAATAAAATAAATAAATAAATAAAATGTTGGCAGTTGTTATCCTTTCACGAACGGTCATGTTCATCCACCAAACCACAGGATGTGCAAGAGACATGTTCGTTGAGTTTGTGGAGTCCAACTTATCAGACTCGATCCTTTGCATGTGTGGTAATAAAAAATAAAAAATAGCACATCTTAAATATTGAGGCCCAACGTAGGCCCAAAGCAAATACTAATCTTGACCAAGTCTATTGAGACCAAGTCAGCATTAAAACACATGTTCTTTTAAATATATCCTAAAATATTGAGACCCAACGTACCCAACGTAGGCCCAAAGTAAATACTAACCTTAACCAAGTCTATTGAGATCAAGTCAGCATTAAAACACATGCTCTTTCAAACATATCCTAAAATCTCGAGATATTATGGATTATCTCGTTCCACGATCTCAGGCCGAGATCATTGGAAGGATATCAACTGACTCATCTTTACGTGACCTCTTTCTAGCTATAAATAAGGGGCTCCTCCTCCATTATAATGGATGATTTTTACTCTCCCTGAAAGGGATGGCAAAATTATCCATGGATATGGATATCCGTAAGAATCCGCTCCATTTATAATGAGGATGGATACTATTATTGCGGGGATGGAGCGGGGATGGATATGATTCTAATATCCGTTTAATTTTCGGATATGAGGATGGATATCGTCTATGGATATCCATCCCCATCTGGATCCGTTATATATTTTAATATTTTAATATTTTAAAAATATAAAAAATTATTATATAATTATTAATTTTAATTATATAAGTTATTATTAATTTTTTTATCATCAAAACCCTAAAAGCTATTTTTCTAAAGTAAGCGGCCGAAAACCTAAAGAGTTGAGACTACCCTGATTGTCGTATAGACTGTGGTGATGGAAGAATGAGAATATTTATGGTTTTTTATTAAGTTGTTGGAGAAAATTAAATAGTAAAGTTTTATGTGATTTTTTTTTTTTTTCATTTGTTGAATTTATGTTATTTGAATTTTATTGGATTGGATGTACTTGTTTCTCCCTTTTAAATAGGATAAAAGGTACCATTATACACGTTAGTTACATTTTTCTTTTATAAATTACAACAATATATATATATATATATATATATATATATATATATATATATATTTTTCATTGGATACGGATATAGACGGAGCGGGGATGGATATCGTTATCTAAATTCACGGATTATCTGAATCTGCCCCGCTCATTTAGATGTGGGGATGGATGCGGGGATGGATACACATATCTCAAACGGATACGGGGATGGATAATGGGGTATCCATCCCCAATCCGATCTATTGCCATCCCTCACGAAGGAAACAGTTCTAAGAAGAGCACTCCCACTCACTAAAAACAATTAAGTGATGGGACCACAACCTGACTCACACATCAACCTCCCTCTACTCTCAAGTCATTATTAATAGTTAAGCAATTCTAACTTTATTACAACATCAGTCTTCAATTGCATTCGAAGTCGTTCGACCAACACACATTTCATCTTCTATTAGATCACTCGTCCAACATATAATATTACTATTATGAGTTTTCCTAGCGATTTAAATTGCTAAACTCAACGCTAAGCCCAAGCGAACATAAAGCTATTCGAACGACATCACCCATGATGTTTAAGGTTTGATCTTTATTATTTAATAATTCGATATAGTTGTTGAAATTAATTATATTTGAGTTTTATTCTATACAAACGGTTTCTCCCACGAATATATGATTTGAGCATCAGAGAGTCCCCAAAAGGGACCACCCAAACTTTGTATTCTCTTTTTGGTTTTGCAGGATTGTCAGTGCCCCCCGCTCAACCAAATTCAACTGTGGATTTTTGGGGTCTACAGTTTGGCACCCACCGTGGGCCCTTGACAATTATTTTTGCAAAACTAACGAATTTGCAGGTATTATACGCCAGACGAAATGGCCCAAACATCCTCTTGCTTGTATCTCGATGCTCAACTAGCAGCCAGACGAACAACCATGACAAATCGATATATGCCAGCGACGGAAACAATTGTCATCTCATCAAGTCTGTTGACCCCGTTTAAAATACAAAGGTGATCAAGTCAACAAAGCGGTTTGAACCAAAATGATCACTCCACCCGAACGGAGAAAAGATAAATACCACCATATTTCAACACTACTACAAAAACATTAAAAGACATCGGTGCATAACATCGGTTTTTAGGTAACCGATTTTTTTTTTAAAAAAAAAAAATAAACTTTTAGACATCGGTTCATACAAAACTGATGTCTTAAATATTGCGGTTTGAAAAGATAACAGTTTTTGGGCAAACCGATATTAAAAAAAATAAAAAATTAGACATCAGTTCATATAAAATGATGTCTTAAATATTACGGTTTGAAAGGACAATGGTTTTTGGACAAACCGATATGGATTTATTTTACAATAAGATATCGGTCTCTCTTAAAACTAATCTCTTAAATAAATTAAAAATTACAACATCGGTTAAAGATAAACTGATATATATAAGTTTTAATTTGGTACATATTTTTTTAAATAACTAGTGTCTTTACATTGTCAAATATCATTAATTTTAAAATAATAAATTTAATTACCAGTAGTTATATTATTAAAATTATATATTTTTTTTGGATAAGTAAAATTTTAAATTTAATAAATTTACTTTTAAATCATTTATTTAAAAAAAAAATTAAATTTTTTTTTTTAAAAAAAATTGTTTATTTATTTTGCACGTGTCTCTTGTTTTATACTAAGAGACACGTTAATAATTCAATTACCATATAAATTAAGAATATGAGTTTTACATTTGTTCATTAAATTGCAAGATGCATGTAGAGAAATATCTCTCCTATAATGAGAGTTGTATTCCAAATCATGTTTATTACAATTTATGTCACTAGTCTCCTATAGAGTATAGACCCATAACTCGATTATATATGTTTTAAAAATAAAAAAAAAATTATTAAAATTTCCAATAAATATTTTTTAATATATGTCTGTCGTAGAAATTAGAATTTTAATTAGTTGAATAAATTTAAATTTAGCTAACAAGTTTTTTTTTTTTTTTTTTCTAACAACTCATATAGGTTATATATAAATATTGTGCAATTGTTAACGAATCAAATCTTGTAGTCAAATGGTAAAGGCTTACCACTTTGACTTAAGGTTTTAAATTCAATTCCTCATAATGACAGTTTAATTAATTGTCATTATTATCATAAGTGGGGTGGGCCATCGGTGGTTGGACTACGACGGGATTAATTTTCATACTACGAGGTTGCGAATTCAAATTCAAGTCCTCATAATTTATGTAATAGTATAATACTTAAAAAAAATAAATAAATAAATAAATGAGTGTTTTAAAAATTTTAGGTAGATATTTGTCAACAAAAAAAAAAAAACAAAAGGGGTAGATATCAATATATCACATAGCCGTCGTGTGTTTACTAATTAAGTAAAAATAAAAACATAGTAATGGCGATTGATTTCCAATTAAATGGAAATTTTAAATTAAATTTCAAAGATTAAACTGCCATTTTAATTGCCATTTAATTCCATACGTTTTGCTTCCTTTGAATGAATTCATATATGGCCTTATTTTATTCAATTAATAAAACACATACGAAAGATTAGAGAATAGAGAATTCTTTGTTCCACGGTTTTGATTTTTCAGAATACTTCTTCTGTTCTTCATTTTTTCCAAGGTTCTTATTTCTAGTTTGGTAAGTTCAAACAAAATTTAAAGTTCGTCATTGTAGTGGTGTTGTAAACACCGTTGTATCCTAGGACATAAACGCAAACACATACAGTATAGGACGAATCTTCCGTGTGAAACACAAGCTTTGGGATTGTCTAATTTTTTTGTTTACCAGTTTATACGATTTTCGATTTATTGTTATATATATCCTATTGTATTTAATCTTTCATTATTTTCTGTTTGTAATCACAATCTGGATTAAATTTTGTAAGCAAAAATTCTCACTTGTCTCACTTATAACTTGATGGATTTTGATTAACGTTGGTCTTCTGTTTAACCCTTCCATCAGCAATAACGAATCAAGAGCATTTTTGAAGAGGTGAGTTGCTTCTCTTATTTAGTGTATCGCTTATCCAAGTTATGCTTAAGTTTATGAAAGTAGAAACTTGTAGGAATTATTTAAAGTTATTCCGTTGATTAGCATGATTTTTAATGTATTTACGTACAAACCACTACAATAGTACAATGGCTGCTGGAAGTTTATATCAGGACAGAGTAATAGACCATCCATTTTTCGTAAAATATTTTGAGGTGGTTATTCATTCTGGAAAATTATGAAACTTTCTATATAGATGTCTTGTCATTTTGCAAAATTTCTTATTTTTCAGAGTGAACAGAGGTTAGATTTGAGAAACCAGAAAGCAGTGATTTTTTGCATATAACGATCATGGATTAATTTGAAACTTTTACTATAGCATGTATTATGTCCAGATTATCTCGATGCAATTTTACAGAAATTGAAGATGTAGAGAATTAATTAAAAATCATAGGTAAGAGTGTGGTCAGTTTTGGAAATTACCGAATAATAGATTCTAAGTTTCTTTTTTTAAAAAAAAAATTCTAAGTTTAGATCAATATAAGTCATTAATTATGCCGTTTAAATTGCTATGATCATGATGAGGATGTGACAGTACTTTAATTTGTAATTTGTAATTGTATAGGTTCGTGTGATTCTTGAACCTCTAGAATTATAGTTGATTCATATTTGTTTAAGGTAAGTAATTTATTCCATGACATATTATGTTTTCAGATGTATAAATATAATTAATTAATGGTATTGTTTTCTTCTTAATTAGTTGTTCATTTTGTCTAAAAATGTGATTTATAACGTGGAAAGCATTTAATATATTTTGATATATGTAATTGTTTCGAAATGTTTATAAGATGATATATTTTTTTTATCCCCATGTCACACGGGAACTTGTGACATTCTGTTATTGTCGAGTCACATATATACTTGTGATATATTGTTATTGTGATCATTGCCATTTCACATATGTACTTGTGACTAGGGGCGAATTGGAAATTTGGAGTTGGGGGACCAAATGATAAAAACTTAAAATTTATAGAACTGAAATGTAAAATACACATTTTAAAAATATTTTATAAATCTTTTAAATATATATATATATGGGACAAGAGGTGCCCTAGCCTCCATGGTAGTCCACCACTACTTGTGACACTAGCTATGAGATATTAGCTATTTGTTTACCGGTTTATAAAATGATTAATACGTATTGTTTACTTTCGTCAAATTATAGAGTATTCAATTATGATGTTCTTAAATGATATTTTGATTTATTAATGTCTATATTGCTAATGAATTTCTTATAATTTACGATTATGAATATATATATATATATATATATTTGTAGTATTATATAAATTCAGGGTTTCTTAGGGAGGGGGTAACTCGAACTCATAACTCGGTATGTGTAAGATGTATACCACGGGACCAACCTCATCTCGTCAAATTATGAATATATAAATGAGTTTTAAAGGTTGTTTCATTTGGTCTATTGATATTCATTATATAAACTGTATTAAACATTAATTCATGTTTTATTAAATATACTTTTTTGTTGGAATGATTGATATCACACTTGGGTGTTGTAATTTGTGGATAGATTCTTGAAGATTCTACTTGTGCATACTTGTAAATTGAGGTTTCGTACGGTATGAATTCTGTAACATCCTAGTTCGTTGGATATCGAATTTGGGGTGTTATAAATTTGTATCAAAGAATTTGGATTCTGGGGACTAGGTTATGATTTAGTATGATGCTTGTTGGGGAAATATTGATTTTAGTTATTAGGTTATGATTATTTTTATTGTACAGTTATATTGGGATGTGCGGAAATGACAAGATAATATCCTTATTATTCTAGAGCTTGAGGTATACACAAATCTTGTTCTCGAAATTTCTTGTAGGGGAGAAAATTGTAATATTAGGATTTGTTTTTGAGGCTTGATTGTTTTGCCAAGGAGAAGTTACCACATTTGCTTGAGGTTTGAGGTATGCTAGTAAAATTTTGAGGACGAAATTTCTATAAAGGAGTAGAATTGTATTAGCTCTATTTTTCAAACCAAATAAATTGTTTGTTATATATCATCAACATATAGTATCGACAATTTTATATATTTAATTTCAATCCTACGTGGTCCAATACAATCATATTCAATATAATTCAAAAATATGGTATACTAATCAAAGCCTAAATAAATTAGAGACTAGAACTTTCCTAAACATAGAGCAACTTTATCAATTGAATTAACTTTGACTAGTTCTAATTTCCTTACTCTAGGAAAAGATATACTGCCTCTTGTTTCCCAATATTTACCACTATTTTTAAGGAGAAAATCTTAAATGGGACCATTTATAATGCCTTTTTCCCAAATATATCAAACCATATGAAGGGTCAACGAGTCACATTCTAGTCCTGACACGTAATGGAACCAGACCCGATCAAACATACTATATGGTACATAATAAATCCAAATAACAAGTACCAACTTCAATAAACAAATAGATAACTGTGTATACATATATATATATATAATTTTTCTATTATCAGTTCGAACTAATAAAAGATATATCAGTTCCTTACATGTGAGTCATTAGATTTAAATACTTTGACTTGACTGCATGCACTTGTCAAAGCATCTTTTAAATTCAATGGTCCACATGTAAGGAACTGATATGTTTTTTATCAGTTCGAACTGATAATAGAAAGACTTATATATATATATATATATATATATATATATATATATATATATATTTCTATTTTAATTTTAAAAGCATTCGGCATTACAAAACAAATGCACCTTTCATTGGTCCAATAATATTTTCCCTTGTTATTATCAAAACGTGTATGCCTAAGTGGTGGCCAATAGAGAGACTTGTATATAGGTAAAGCATATGGGTAGCACGAGGCAGTGCACTAAATATTGAATCAATGCCGGATGACCCCATCACATTTTATAATTAATGACTAAAGGATCAATCTTTTCTCCTTCAGGTCTTCATTTTTATGTCATGTCATTGTATATCTTCAACACTTGTCACTTATCATCTTTATCACCCTTATAATTTATGGTGCCATAACTCTAACGGGGACAAGGTCACAAGGAGCATAAGTAATACAAACAAAAATTGCCTCTCTCTCTCTCTCTCTCAATTTTATAATCTTAAAGTCTTAATCATATTTATTGTTAAGCTAATGAAAGTAACTCTTTAATTTTCATGGTAGTAAAAGATTGAAATATGAACCGAATGGTGCAACAGTGAAGGTAAATCATTTCTTAACACAAATTGTAATGTTATTTTTCTCCCTCTATTTCAGTGGTAAATGTTCGAGTACTACCATTTCTATTTTAGAACTAATATGTGCAGAGAATTGTATTTATTGTTAAGCTAATGAAAGTAACTCTTTAGTTTTCATGGTAGTAAAAGATTGAAATATGAACTGAGTGGTGAGACGGTGAAAGTAAATTATCTCTTAACACAGATGATAGTGTATTTTCTCCCTCCTATTGTAGTGGTAAGGGTTCAAGTACTACCATTTTTATTTTAGAACTAATATGTGCAGAGAATTTTTTTCTTTAATATCGTGGAGTTAGATATTCGAAGGACTGCACATGAACTAATTGATAACGAGAGATTCCGACAAACTCTGACCATACAATAATAAAATATCATTTTCATCTGTCCATGAAGTGCCACGTCCATATGACAATATAACAAAAACAAAGCTGACTCATGTCCTTCCTAAATTTAGTGGTTCAAATACTTCCACCAGAAAAAAAAATGTACGAGAAACAAAGCTTGTTATTGTCAAAGACTCAAAGCGGCAATATAAAAAGCAAACTATGTTTCTGTCAGATTCTTTGAGATATATATGTTTTTTTTACCTAGGAGAAATAGAAATTAAAGAGAGAGAGAGATTGAGTTGATTAGAAACAACTAATGACAGGGTTTAGGAGATAAGATAAAACCCCACATGACACATGCAAATGAAAATGACATGTGGAGCTCTTACAATGAAGGGGAATCCACAAACAGGAGTGACAAGTACAAATAAGTGATTATTGATATAGATCAAAGTTTTCCTACTACTAGTGAGAAAAACACCCACATGAGTTTCTAAAGAAGCTTTTTGAACCACAAACCTTCGAAATGAGACTTCAAGGCAACAGAGAAACTGCAAACCAAACACAAGAACACGACCCAAACATCGCTTCATCATCAGCTGTTAAAATGAAACCCGACAAGAGAATCATTGATCAGTACAATGCAGATGCTGGTATTTTAGCTGACTTTGAGGAATCTAATGTCTCTGGTAAGTTATTTAACTATTCTAAATCAGTCATTCATGCTCCAGAGAGTGTACCTGACGAGCAAATAATTGCTTATTTATCAAAAATCCAAAGGGGCGGTTTTGTTCAGCCCTTTGGTTGCATGCTTGCTATTGAAGAACCCACATATAAAATCATTAGCTACAGTGAAAATTGCTTTGAATTGTTGGGTTTAAGTTCAGATAGTGAAGTTTTTAAGTCAAGAGGATTAAAGGGTTTGATTGGGGTTGATGCAAGAACCCTTTTTACATCTACCTCTGTGGCTTCTTTGGAAAAAGCGATTTCCTCTAAGGAGTTATCGATGTTAAACCCAGTTTGGGTTTGTTCTAGCAGTACCCAGAAACCATTTTATGCTATATTGCATAGAATTGATGTGGGTATTGTGATTGATTTAGAGCCTGCAAGGTCTAAAGATCCTGCATTGTCACTTGCTGGGGCTGTGCAGTCCCAGAAACTTGCTGTTAAGGCAATTTCTAGGTTGCAGTCACTTCCTGGAGGTGATATTGGTGTCTTGTGTGATACAGTTGTGGAGGATGTACAGAAGCTTACTGGGTACGATAGGGTCATGATTTATAAGTTCCATGATGATGATCATGGTGAAGTTGTGTCTGAAATTAGAAGGTCTAATTTAGAACCTTATTTAGGATTACATTATCCAGCCTCAGATATCCCTCAAGCTGCTCGCTTCTTATTCAAACAGAATCGTGTTAGGATTATTTGTGATTGTAATGCTAATAACGTGAGGGTCATCCAAAGTGAAGAACTAATGCAGCCTCTTTGTTTGGTCAATTCAACCTTACGGTCGCCTCATGGCTGCCACGCACAGTACATGAATAACATGGGGTGTGTTGCTTCATTGGCAATGGCGGTTATCATCAATAATAATGATTCAATGAAGCTATGGGGGTTGGTGGTGTGCCACCACACATCTCCACGCTATGTCCCTTTCCCTCTTCGCTATGCTTGTGAATTTCTTATGCAGGCATTTGGGCTGCAGTTATACGTAGAACTTCAATTGGCATCACGATTGACAGAGAAGAAGATTCTTAGGACTCAAATATTATTGTGTGACATGCTTCTCCGTGATGCCCCATCTAGTATTGTGACACAATCCCCCAGTATCATGGATCTTGTGAAGTGCGACGGGGCTGCATTATATTATGGTGGAAACTGTTGGTTGCTGGGTGTAACTCCAACTGAATTGCGGGTGAAAGATATTGTAGACTGGCTTCTCAATAATCACGGGGATTCTACAGGGTTGAGTACTGATAGTTTGGCAGAGGCTGGTTACCCTGGTGCCTCTCAATTGGGTGATGCAGTTTGTGGTATGGCGACTGCCAGAATCACTTCAAAGGATTTTTTATTCTGGTTCAGGTCTCATACTGCAAAGGAAGTTAAATGGGGAGGAGCTAAGCATCATCCAGAACACAAGGATGATGGTGGAAGGATGCATCCAAGGTCATCATTTAATGCTTTCCTTGAAGTGGTGAAAAACAAGAGTTTGCCTTGGGAAGTTTCGGAAATCAATGCTATTCACTCATTACAGATAATAATGAGAGATTCATTTCATAAAATGGAGAAAAATGATTCTAAGGTACTGGTTGATCCTCAACAGGGCAATACTGAGAAGCAAGAGTTGGATGAGCTCAGTTCAGTGGCATGTGAAATGGTCAGGCTGATTGAGACAGCTACAGCCCCAATTTTTGGGGTTGATTCATCTGGACGCATTGATGGGTGGAATACAAAAGTTGCCGAATTGACAGGATTACGAGTTAGTGAAGCAATGGGCAAGTCACTGGTAGATGAAATTGTTCATGAGGACTCACGTAAAGTTGTCGAAAATCTCATATGCAGAGCTTTGCACGGTAATTCTCCTACATTTTACCTGACTTCATTGTCACAATGCTTATCATTTTATTAATTTTGTTAAGCTATCAAATATACTTCATAAAAGTTTAATATTTGGAGTTGCTTGCATGAATCAATTTCAACATTTTGTTTATTTTTCAGACTGAATCAATGCATGGACATCAAGCATCTTCTGAAAAGCCTCATGATCTTTTTCAGACTTTCTTTGTCCCCCAGTACCTTTTAACTTTAAAAGTTACTCTTCATTCTACTGTATTTTATCAATTTATTTGAGTGTTGTTTATTCCAGCATCCTATTTATCTGTTTATCAGAGTCTATTCTTCCAACACCGTGTTGGCTATCTGCTTGTGCAACTGTCAGTCTCATATTTGCCCATATCATTTATGTAGCAAATAATCTTATATATGGTGGCACAACATCAGTCTCATATTTGCACATATCATTTTTTTCTTCTTGCCTTTTGAACTTTAAAGGACTCTGACTAGGAAGTGAAACCCTGGATGAAACAAAATACTTCATATTTGCATAAAAGTTCAAATAAATGAACAATAAATATCCTTCTCCTTCCGCCAATAAGTTGTAGCATAATAGTTACTAAAATCACAAGGTTAACCTTAAGTTTGGACACTGGCATGCTATTTCTTTTTTCTTTCGCTTGAAACTTCAATTATTTTCTATTTTATTTACTTTTATTATTCCAAACAGGTGAGGAGGACAAAAATGTTGAGTTAAAATTGAAACATTTCGAGCTTCAAAAGAAAAATTCAATTGTATACATCATGGCCAATGCCTGCACAAGTAGGGATTACATGAACAATGTCAAAGGGGTGTGCTTTGTGGGTCAAGACCTTACACCTGAGAAAAATATTATGGATAAATTCATCCGCTTGCAAGGCGACTATGAGGCCATCATACAAAGTCTTAATCCATTGATTCCTCCTATATTTGCATCTGATGAGAATGCCTGCTGTTCTGAATGGAGTGCAGCCATGGAAAAGCTGACCGGTTGGACGAGAAATGAGGTGATAGGTAGAATGATTCCTGGAGAAATCTTTGGGAGTTTATGTCGACTGAAAGGTCAAAACATACTTACAAAATTTATGATTCTATTGTATCAAGGAATTAGTGGTCAACACACTGAGAAGTTCCCTTTTGGGTTTTTTGATAAAGAAGGAAAGTATGTAGAGGTGTTTTTAACTGCAAATAGAAGGAACGATGCAGATGGTAAAGTAATTGGCTGCTTCTGCTTCTTGCAGAATGCTGTGCCTGACATGCAACTAGCGTTAGTAGGAAACAGACTCGATGACGAAGAGACGGTTTCAAAATTGAAGGAGTTGGCTTATATACGTCAAGAGGTGAAAAATCCTTTAAACGGTATACGATTTATTCACAAACTCCTGGAAACTGCAGATATTTCAGAAAAGCAAAAGCAATTTCTTGATACTAGCGATGCTTGTGAAAGACAAATCATGTCAATTATTGAGGATATGGATTTCAAACGTATAGAGGAAGGGTAAGTCTTCATTTTAAGTCCTTGAGCTGCTTAATCATTTCAAGTTTAAGTATGATGGATGTTAATGCATTGAACAAAAATATTGTATTTCAAAAGAAGATATTTGCTATGTTTTGAAAAAAATAAAGATAATAAAATGTACTAATTATTTCTTCATATCATTAGTCTTTGTGATGTGGTGTGCGTATTGATTCTCTTGCAAGTATGAATATCTTCTAGGCAAGAGGTCAATAAAACTCATATTAGGCTTCGGAGTTTTGATGCTGCTAGTTCACAAAATTACCAGAAATATTAGTCATATTATCATACTGTGTGCCAATGCTTACTAAAGTATAACATCACTTGGTTGTCGCAGCAGTGTCGAGCTAAACGTGGAAGAATTCCATCTTGGCAATATCTTAGATGTTATCATCAGTCAAGCCATGATCTTGTTGAGGGACAGAAATTTGCAGTTTTTTCATGAGATTCGGGAGGAAGTGAAAACACTGTCAGTGTATGGTGATCAAGTTAGGCTTCAGCTGGTTTTGTCAGATTTTTTGCTTAACGTGGTCCATCATGCACCTTCTCCAGATGGCTGGGTAGAAATCAAGATTTCACTTGGTCTGAAGCTAATAAAGAACAACAACGAATTTATTCGCGTACAATTCAGGTGAGAGCATGTTAGCATTTTTATTTTAACCTGCAGCTCTTGGCTTTATATAGGAAACATCACAGTTACATTTTGGCCATTTTTGAAATTTTCATCTCATTCTCTTATCCTTGTTTATACAATTAAACATATAGCTTGTTTCAGTCCCATATTTTGTGTCTGTAATTTTTTTAGGGTAGGAAATATCATATTTACTTATTGTATTTATAATTTTCATCATAAGAACATATCCACCTAGCTATATCAAACTTTATATTAAGTTTATCGCAACTTCTACTTCCCATGACATCTTTCCTTGAAGTGTTTGATCTTCAATGACAGTCATCCACTTTGTAATTGATTAAGGCTCTACTAGAGCCTTGGATTTCCCCATTTGGATCATCATTTCTTGTTGTTCATCCACTTTGTAATTGTTCACTGCTTTCATTGTAGTTGACCTTATACGTTACCCTTCTAGTTGTGCTCTATGTTGATACGATCCAGAACATTTTGATTGATGAACTCATTGTTATACTGGGTGAGTATCATCTGTCTATACTAGCTACCTGGTGTAGTAATCTGTACAATACTACGATATCATAACCTTTTGAGATAAATCTTTCCAACGAAACCCTAAATGCATTAAGCATTTCATAGAGAAACCTAAACGTTACGAGCATCTAGAATTGGATATAATTTTATGCAGCCCCTCTCTTTTTGGGTCACCAAAGCATAACTATAGATGGGCATAAACAAGGCCAAGCAATTGATGCAGAGTTACTGTGAATAATAACCTTTAAGCCCAAATACATGTTATTCTCTCTGGGTATGGCCAATTTGCTGACCATACTTTAGATTTTAGTGAAGTGGCTCCAGCCTAACTCCATAGTTGGCCCGTTGGGTCAAACATCAGGGAATTTCGTATTCGGTTATTCAACAGCAATGGGTAAACCTGAGAATAACATAACTGCTTTAAAACCCTCAAAATGCAATTGTGCCCTTGATATAAGGCCAGCAAGGGGTACTAGTACCTTAGAAATGCCAATTTTATGGGTAAATCATGTAATCCCCAACCACTTTTATTGCATACAATTCCTTCGTATCATTGATCGTGCGTTTTTCCTTGGAGCATTCTTGTTAGTTTCATCTTCTTTTGAATAGTTTTACAACACTAGTGCTGTAGTATTCAAATGACTTGAGAAGTTTGGACATGAGGTAGCATGCTTTTTAACATACAGTATCTATATGTTACTAATCCACAAGATCTAAGTTTGCATATAAAGGTGCATATATCATTGCTATCACCAATGTCAGCTTTTTACAGAAACCTGAATCAAGTTGTGATACCTATGCAGTGTGAACTGGAAAGTGTAAATTTGTCTCGTCTATACTGTTTGGAAAATATAATTCATTTCTTTAGTTTGGCCAATGATTTCATCTTGGGTACATGCGGTAAACTTGTCACTTTTGCAATGAGCTTTCTTTCCTTGTCTTGTAGAATGACCCATCCCGGTGAAGGTCTTCCTTCGGCTGTTATTAAAGATATGTTTGAGAGTGGAAATCAAATGATTACACAAGAGGGCTTTGGGTTAAACCTGTCACGGAAACTTCTTGCTATGATGAATGGGCATATTCAATATGTGAGAGAGCATAATAAATGCTATTTCCTTATTGATATTGAACTTAAAACCAAGACAAGAAGACAACATGATTCACGAGCGTCTACAAGCAAAAATACGTAGGTTACTCATTTTCTATTCTCTTAAATTGTAGCACGGTATATGTTGAACCCTAACTTTCAATGTTTCTCATGTTTTTTATCATACTGCAATGTCCTTTGGGAAGTTGCTTCATGTGACAGTAGTCTTTCTAGTATGTTTCTGCTTTACTGTCTCAGCAGGTTCGTAATTGTATTTTTACAATGTCAGCTCACAGTAGCATGGTTATGTATATGTATATATTTTGGTTTGATGGAGTGAGTAATGTATTCATCGATGGAGGAGCTTAGTATGAATTTAATGCAAGTCTTTTATTAAATAGTGCACATAATAAGTTACCTTCTGGTCAACCTGCGTATTAGAAAGTTAAAATGTAAACTTTTCAGGATATGGAATTCCTTTATCATGAAAACCGTCTTTGCTGTTGGAGGCTGTGATGCAAAGCCTTATATATTTTTGAGTTGTTGGGGTAACAGTGGTCTTTCTCCTAAATCTACCGAAGAGAAAAGTGAACTTTTCAATTTAAAAACTAATTAAATCGTCCTGAGAAAGAAATTTTGTTATCGATTTTGTAAATCCAATGACAACTAACGACAAACCAAATTCACAGTTAAAAGGGTTTTTGCCAATATTCTTGGATATGCTCACTCGTAGCGGGTCACGTGAAATGAACACAATACATCATTCAATCACATCGTGGACCCTCAAACGCTCAAGTCTCCTGAGTCTCAACCAACATGAACACATGAACTCTTATACCTAAGTAAGCATCATATATGCAGATTAACTGAATACAAAGATCACAAAAAGTTACCCAAAATAGAAAGGAAAGGAAAAATCTGGCACGAAAAAGTGGCGATTCATTCATTTCATCCAAAAGCTTCCCATTATTAATCTCCCCTGAATAACTTGCCACTACAACCAAAATAATACTGCAGGCTGCTTCGAAAGCTTTTCTTACTACATATTATATATAATCTGCAGGTTGTTATCTAGTTCAACTCTTCCTAAATTTCTCCTGCCACTAGAGGTGTCAATTGGATCGAATTAGAATTATCAGAATTCAATTTTTCTGATTTTCTGGATTTTTGGATTCGGATTGGTTTGGTGTGAAAAAATCGGATAATTCACGGATATGGATATGAACATTTTCGGAGCGAATTAGGACTTATATTTGGATTGGATTCGGACTTTTCAGATTTCACAAAAAAATAAAATAAATAACATATAAAAAATACAATTTAAATTAAAATGTGTCATTAAAAAAAAAAAAAAAAAAAAAAAGTGTGCAATGTTCAATGTGTGTGTGCACACTGGACAAAAAATACAATTTTTTTATAAAAAAAAAATTGAAATATCGGATTCGAATTTGGATCCGGATCGGATTTGGATTATCTTAGGAATCTGAATCCGAACAGTAATTTTTCCATTTAATCCAAATTTTAGACCGAATTCGGATCCGGATCGTTCAATCCGATTTATACCTCTACCCTCCACTATTACCGTAAACTCTTCTCCGGTGTATCACCATCACTGTCATTTTTAGGGCTTCCTGAGGAATCAAACATTTATCGAATTTGACAACAATTTGATCTTTATCACAGTTAAAATAATTAAATCACACTGCAATGTCATTAATGTGGTACTTTATTGTATTACTTGATCACCAATAGCTGGGCCTTCAGAGTGAAACAGGATCTTCCTTCATCAATTTTTTTTTTTTTTTTTTAAATATTACAATAAATCGGGATTTAGAGAGGGGAGCTTACTGCAACCCACAAACTCATAGTGTATGTGTGAGGGATAAACCACTGAGCCAACCTCATCTTGTCTTCATTCATCAAACTACATGCTAAAGAAGCAACTTTCTCACCGTTAAACTTCTCCCATTTCTTTCCATTAAATGCCTATTAAAAGAAGAAAAACCATGAGCGAATTTATGAAGCATAGTCCTAGACCTCAAGGACATTGCCAATTTCCTAAATAAGTGACACTCAACCGAAAATGATGAAAGAAAAAAATAAGTACTAATACTTTAGAAATGCCAATTTTGAGGCATGACCGATCTTGAGATTTTCAGAGTCCAAGACGAACTATAGAAAATGAGGCTCTGGACACTCCGTGTATGTTTTTTTGATTTTTTTTTTCTTCTAGTAAATAATAAATAATTGTAAAAATCAATATAATAACTCAAACTCAAGACTATAACACAACAAAATAGCAAATAAATTTCTTCGATTGTCTGATCAAATCGATTTGATCTTGTAAATTGTTTTATAAGAATGTTGTTTGTGTTTAATGTGTAAATCTTAAAAAAAAAAACACGAATGTGGCCTTTTCTTTTATTTTTATTTTTGGAAAGAAAAAAAGATTGTGAGCTTTTTTTTAATCATATGTTAGCTACTTAGCTTTTAAAAAAAATAATGTGGGCTGACCCAACTATTAGATATAGGTCTAATATTAACAAACAAAATCGAAACCCTATATTTTTGAGTGTTTTTCGGAGCCTAGATGGTTTCCTCATTGGACTTCCCTAGGGCCGGCCCTGTTTTGAGGGTAAACCATGTAATCTCCCAACCACTTTTATTTATGTATCATTGATTGCAGGTTTTTTGTTACAACATTGTCGTGACTGAGAAGTTTGGACACGAGGAGCATCCTTTTTTAAGTTACAACATCTGTCTATTAGATTTGAGTTTGCATAACTCATAAAGTTGCATATATCATTACTATCGTTAGCTTTTTAAAGAAACCTAAGGTAAATTGTAATACTTATGTATTGTGAAAACTGAAAAGCATAAATTTGTCTCTTTTATACTGTTTGTAAAATATAATTCACTTTCAAGTTTGGCCAACGATTTCATCTTCGGTATATGCAATAAACTGATCTTTCTTTCCTTATCTTGTAGAATTAGTAGAATGACCCACCCGATGAAGGTTTTCCTCCGGCTGGTATTAAAGATATGTATGCTCATTGTCTTGTTATTTTGGTTGAGTTCAATATCAATGAAGAAATAACATTTATTATGCTCCGTAATATATTGGATATGACCATTCATTCTAACAAACTTTCTTATGATGAATGGTCATGTCCAATATGTTACGGAGCATAACAAATGTTATTTCCTCATTGATCTTGAACACAAAACCAAAATAACATGACAACAAGATTCACAAGCAGAAAGATGTAAGTTTACTCATTTTCTATTCTCTTCTCGTTGTTACCCATGTGTGGTAGATTTCGTTATCATGAAATGATATGGTTGAAGAAATTGTAGCACGATATATGTTGAATCTTAACTTTCATTATTGCTCATGTTCTTTGACACACTACAATGTCACGTGGGAAGTTGCTTCATATGACAGTAGTCTTTCTAGCATGCCTCTACTTTACTGTCCCAGCAATTTCGTAATTGTATTCTTACAATGTTAGCAAACAGTAGTATTGTTATATATGTTTATATATTTTGGTTTGATTGAATGAGTATTGTATTTAGCCTTTACATACTTTGTCTGAAAACTTGTCACAGCAAACCATGTTAATTTTTTTATTTCATGAAATTTCAAGTTCCCCTACAAATATAAAGGGTATGTGTTTGGTACACGACCTTTATAACAATTGATTTTTGTTGATTTTGCAAATCCAGTGACAACTAATGGCAGACAAAGTTCATACTTGAAAGGGTTTTTGCCATTCTTGGATGTGCACTCATAGCATGTCATATGGTATGAATACAAGTGCATCGTTATGACTTATGAGTGGATGAGACGCGTATACCCGTCACAGCAACATTTTTCTTCAAACGAATTTTAACCTTCAAACCACAGCCAGACCTAGTAAGGATGCTTTGTGACTAGATCATGAAATGAGTTCAAGACTTGCAATTCATTACCCATTCCGAGAAGAAGATTGTTTCGGCAACTTTTGGTGGCTGCCATACTTTCAACTTTAGAATCCCATTCCAGAAATATTTTTGCACATTCAAATACAGTAAAACATGTATGAAATCACACCCTCCTCAAACAAACACAATACCGTAGGATCTTTATGTTCAAATGCACAACTTCAGTTCCATTTCATAAATACTGATATAAGATTAACAAAAAGTTTTGTTCTATCTTTTCCCACAATCCCACTATACAGTTTAGCAAACGATTCCCAGGTTACATCATCGACCCTCAAACTCTCAACCAAGACTGCAGAACACATGAACTCTTATGTTGCGGATTAATCCGATCCCAAGATCACAAAAAGGTACCCAAAATAGGAAGGAAAGGAAAAATCTTGCATGAAAAACGGTGATTCATGCATTTCGTCCAAAAGCTTCCCGTTATTATCCTCCCTTGAATAACCAGCCACTACAACCAAAATGATACTGTGGCTGCTTCGAAAGCTTTCTTACTACATACTATACAAAATCTGCAAGTTGTTACCAAGTTTAACTCTTCCTAATTTTTTACACTTAAATATTTACGCATAAGTTAGCAATCGAAGCCCCCCACAAATTTGGGCATCGAGCAATCGCCTTCCACTTTTACCATCAACTCTTCTCCAGCATATCACCAGCACCATCATTTGTAGGGCTTACTGAGGAATCCCCTGACTGTGACCCATTTGGAAGACGAACTTGAATATTCAAGCTGCTGGAATTGAGATGTTCCTGGACGATCTACAAAGTGCCACATGCATCAAATAACAATTAATAAGGAATCCAACATTTATCAGTTCCAACACTTGACAAGAATTTCATCTTATCACTGTTAAAATAATTAATCACACTGCAATGCCGTTAATGTGGTACTTTATTGTATTACCTGATCACTGGCATCTGGGCTATCAGAGTGAAACAAGATAGGGCGGCAGCGCTTATCTTCATTCATCAAACTTGAATTCTGGAAATGGGTCACAAGGGCTGCCTTTCCCTGGATTCGAGCATATGCCAAAGAAGCAACTTTCTCACTGTTAAACTTCTCCCATTTCTTTCCATTAAATGCCTATTAAAAGAGGAAAAACCATGAGCGAATTTACAAAGCGTAATCCTGGACCTCATTGACAAGAAATGCAAGGACACTGCCAGTTTCCTGAATAATTGACACCCAACAAAAAATGATAAAAGAAAATCTATAAAGAGTAAGAAAAAAAACCTCATAAAATGGAATTATGTGTGAAGGTGACAACATATTAATAAATGCATAGCCCACATTGCATTTATTCTGCACCACAAATGAAAATATTCATCAGTCTGAAGTGATTTTAATAATTATTTAAAATCTCCTTCTCAAATGGCTTATAAAATTACCTTAAAATCAATCGGCAAATAGAGAAAGTCATAAGTACCCCGGTGGTTTTCATCGATCGCAGCTAGCAACATTTTTGAGGTGTATCTGTGGACAACAATAAATAAAATAGAATCAAGACTAGACGTAACTCAAAAACCAAAAGAAATATTGTATTTTGTATTTAGATATCACGGGCATTATAGAGGACAGTCTTACTTATTTGGAATATTCTTAATCATCAAGGTTGTTCGAGTATCTTCTCCACTTTTGATCTTATCCAAGTCAAGCTGAAACTGTTTCTTTGTATCTACCTGATTCCCATTATTCTCAACCCGCCTGCTCCTTGCACGCTCGGCCAAACCCTCCATTGTGGTAGGTGCCAGTCCCGGGTATGGGCCATTGCCTAAAAATACAGGACTAAGCCTTGGTGAAGACATCACTCTGAAACTTGAAGAACCATTTTCAGAAATATTTCTTGGGACAGTAATGCCAGGATTCAGAGTCGCACGAGGACCCATGTTCACCATAAAACTTCCGTCATTCTGCCCAATACTCATGCTGCGAAAGGCAACAGGATTCATGAATGAAGTGTCTGGTGACTCTGGGAAAAAACCCAAGTGCCTCTCTAATGGAACACCAGAAGGAGCAGATCCAACATGATGATTATGATGATGTTGGGATGAGCCCAGAAAAGAGCCAGTTCGACCTTGGTATGAGAAGCCATGTCCCTTCGTGTTGGATGAGAATGGATGCCCCATAGACGGTGTTGGCCAAGCTGAAGAACTGCCAAGCTCCGAATATCGGTTTGGACTTCCCCAAAGAAATTGTGGCCCTGATAATGTCTCCATACTAGACCCATTCGAAATTGAAGGACCGAACGAAGATGTGGTTCCTTGGTAGTTACTCATCTTTGGTTCTGGAAATGAATGCGACTGTTGAAAGGCAGCTCCAAGAGCTGGATTTGTATTAGTAAATGCATGATCCATATGACCACCCCTTCCCAGGTCTTTGCCAATAGGTGCGACTTTCACACTATTTGGAGGATGCAGAATTGAAGCCAGTCCCGGCAAATGATTGTTAGTCGATGGACTAATGGTCCGGAAAACAGGGGATTTACTTAAGGTTTGCAATGGATTGTGCTCAATAGGGCTATTGAACTGCATCCAGTTACCTGCCACAGATGTTGCACCAAACTTAGTCACTATGTATAAACGTAGACAATAAAAGTTACAAGCTCATGGTAGATCCAAAGCATAACAGAGAGCCAAACCAGGCGGAGAGTTGGTTATTGGTGAACCAACTTGATGCTGCACAATCCTAGATTCATCTTGTTCAAGCTCTTGGTTCAGTTGTAGCATCAAGCTAAAAGGCAGAAGATATAATCAATCAATGTTTTAGTCATTGAAAACTGTACAGATAAAGCAAGAAATAAAAAAAAACTGAACTTTACAAAATAAACAGCAGCATAAAGAATGACCATAGTATAAAATTAAAAACTATATAAACCAAACTTATGCTAGCTTCGTTCTGGATGTCTCCATGTTTTATAAGGACTAAAGGTATAATCTATATCAATTTATTTCACACAAGAAATTTCCAATGCATATATAAGAAAATCTCAATAAGTACAAATAGAAGTAAACCAACAAAGGAATACCGAGTGAGATGTTCTGCCTAGATTCGAGCCTTATAACCTTTCAATCGTTACAAGATCTCTATGTTACTAAGAAGCTAACTACTTTAACAAATCAAAGAAGGAAACCAAGACAAACAAAAAAGAATTACTAATTTAGACATGTTATAACACCAAAACACTATCTGCACTACAGAGTCAAGTAAAACTATACACACTTTCGACGAGCTCCACCAGGACGGCTAGGTTCGAGCTTTATTCGTTTGCCAGCTATGTCACTCCTATTTAATGACTTCAGGGCTGCTTCTGCGGCTCTAACATCATAAAATTCAATAAATTTATGGTGCCTCTTATGTGGAGTTTCCCTTATCTGCTCTTCCACAACAAATACCATATAGCATAGATGTCAATCATATAACAATGCCAAAACAATACCTAAAGCAAACGAAAAAAGGAACTAAAACAGGAATGCTAATCACCTCTTTGACCTCGCCATATGCCCCAAATATTTGACGGAGATCCTCATTTGAAACTGATGGATCCAAATTAAAAACTACCAAAGTTCCTTGATTCAAATCTTTGTCTGATGGATTATCCTGGTGAGATATAATAAAGGGAAAGACGAATTGATAATATAGAATTATATATCACAGATTAAAAAACGAAAAGGGTACGCAGAATTAAAGATCTTTGTCGAACCTTGGGAATTGAGAAGTGAATGTCAAGTTTTCTCCGCCGTAGTGGCTTGTTCTGTAATGCACGCATGGCAGTTCGAGCAGAACGGATATCATAATAAGATATCATCACAAAGCCCCTGTGTTTACATGCAGTGTACAGAGTTCTAATATCGCCGTATTGCTTCCAAAAGAAAAAAGTACAGAAGATATAAATAAAATTAGTACTAAAATAATATAAATTGTATAAATCAAATTGAAAAATAAGTTAAAAACAAATTGGGTAACTAGACATATTTCGTTACTACTCATATATAACTATGAGGTTGTCTGCCTAAAATTTAAATTTACCTCAAAGAGAGCTTTCAGTTCTGAATCCTCAACATTACTATTAATGTTCCGAACAAATAATGTTCTTGAAGGATGCTCACCATATGGATGTTCTCCAGCAACAGTTCCCACACCATTAGAAAGACCAAAAGGAGGCATCCCGTTCCCAACAACACCATCAGATAAATTTACTTTTGCCATGCTTAGGCTCAGGCTCTCTTGAGAATCACTTTCCAACTCCATACCCCCTCCACTACCAAAAAGATCATACTCTTCTAAGTCCTCAAGTGAAGCAGGCAACCCACTTAGGTCAAAATCATCCATTACGCCAGCTAAAAGCTCATCCTCGTCATCAGGAAGCATGGTTCCAATTGCAGGACCTCCAACATCTTCAAGTGAATCATTACCTTCCACACCTGGGTGAACTTTACCTAAGCCATCAGACGAGATATCATCAACAGATTGATGATTAAGGTCCGCACCATTCAAGTTCACTGCGTTCAGGTCAACACAGGTGAGAAATCCAATAATATCAAAGAGACATTTGAAGTCTTTGCACACAAGCTGTACATACATTTTTCATGTGGAAGAACTGGTAATGAGCTAGAGAAGAGGGAAGCATCACTCGATGCATGATAAAAAGATCCAGCTTTCCCCCATGCAGCATTGCTCACTTCTTTAAATATACTCACTGAGGGGATCTTAGGACCTAACACAAATCACCCACAATAATTATACACCAGAATTTATACTTAGTTTGTCCCTGAATAACATTATGGTAAATTTAGAAATTACCTGAAGAGTTGTCTAAAGACTGCTTCATGGCATCACCTTCCTGCTAAAAACAAAGAAAACAATAAATTTAAGGGGAAAAGGAATATCATGTGTCAGTTTCCATTTTCCACTATTACAATTTTCAGAGGAATGACATATAAATGATTCAAGAAAAGCTAAAAAAAAAAATCATAGTAATACAAGAAACAACCATAACAACAAGGCAAACTTTCAATAAAAGAGTGGGCAATTAGAGTACTCAAGAAAAAAAAAAAAAAAAAAACAACTTTTTTTCCAGAATCATGATGACAATATCATCTATCACAGCCAACAACCTGGAATCTTAATTGATTTAATTTGGCTTTACCCTCTTCACATCCAAAAAATGATTTTGCAACAAAATCTCCATAATATCATCACTATAACTGCAACTACAGATTATAAAGTATATTCCATCAAAACCTGCAATATTTTCTATTTGTTTCAATTTTTCGACACAGAACAGCATAAATTCAGCTTTCATTGTGAAACCGAATTGAATCAAACCTGAGTTTCGCACAAGATTCATGTAAGTCTAAAAACACCAAAATTCAAATTCACACCGCTCCAATTACATGAAACCAAACACAATCAAGGTTTTCAAACTTGTGAAGAATTGCAACAACAACATAATAATCATCAAAGTGTATTTAACTGCATAATAACAAACAGAAATAAAACACCAACAACACATAAATATTCAAAACAAAACAAAAAATAAAAATAAAAAAATTGAAGAATAAAAACAACATACCAACAAATTAATTACCGGAATGAAGTGCAGAATCAGCGAACCCTAGAGCTGGAACCACTAGTTGACACAAGTCAAAGACTTCACAGACAGATACTTTGAATGAGAACTGTTTTTTTTTTTTTTTTTTTTTTTTTTTTTCACTAAGTGAGAATAACAGACACTCTCTATTTAAAATTCGAAAAGGAAAAAAAAAAAAAAAACAACAAAAACGAAAAATGAATTTGGATTATGATTGGACGAGAAAAGTTAAAAAAATAAAAGAGAAAAAAATGATTTAGTTCGTGGGGATTTAACTCTATTTAAATCGCTTTTGGAGTCCGATGACGCAGCACTGAGTTACTTGCCTTTACTCATACAAAATTTCTACTATTCGGATAAAGTTTTGTGTTCAATTTCACAAATTGGGCCCCAACTTTATCTTAATATTATATTTTTTGTTATCTAAATATTTGTCCAATTGTATTGCTCAAATAATGTGTCAAATTGATTTCGGAAAAACCCCAGTTGATTATGAAATGATGCGTTGAGGAATCTACCAAACCTGAAGAGATCAATTGTTGATATGTATGGATTCGAATCTACAACCTCGTGGTATAAGTGTGAGAGGTTTATAATCGGACCAGTCTCATCTCTTACTGAATATTCATATCTTAATCAATTTTGGAAATTGCCATTTTGACCAAAATCTAAAACAAAATAAGAGAATATTTGGAAATAATTTTTTTTTTTATTTTTTTTATTAATGATAATTAAATCGGAGAGGATAATGATTAGCCACGTCAGTCGAGGTGACGTGTCGGAGATGGTTTAGACTTTAGATTTTGCAATTACTAGGTTAATTACACTTTGAGATTAATAGATAATTTTAATAAATAAAGGTTATTTCCAAATAAAAAAATGGTTGAGAGATTGAAAGCAGGAGTCATTGTCAACAAACATCGGCGGCCGCATGTTACTCGTTTGTTTGTTTGTTTGGTAAAAACTATAAAGTGTAATTCGAATATTAATAAGTCAAGAGTTATTGTGATTCATTAATTTTCAAGTAATGTTATTTTGACTAAATTTGAAGTGAAATGATACGACATCATTACGATCCATTTATTTAAATAATAAAAAATTTAATACAATTTAAATTAATGAATTATAGTGATGTCACATCATTTATACACCAAATTTAAATAAAGTAGCATTATTGTATATATACATACGTCACATGTTGAGCCATAGTTGAAAAAATTCATTAGCTGGATCAAAAATTTATACGAGCTTTTACTAAATAAATAAAAAAATCCTAAAAGTGCCCATATTTACACACCTAAAAAAACTATATCTATACGGTTGCAATGTTGCGCCCTTTTGGTATTTATATCTCATTAAATTTTGTTACAATGTTATAAATTGTAAACACATCCTAAGGTTACTAAACATGTCATTTCTTTGAATTTTTAGAAAATTATTACAAATTAACAAGTTATAAAACAACTAGACAACGGTCTGACCATTTTTTTATTATTTATTATTTATTTTATTTTTAATTTAGGTACTATTTTAGTTTAATTCAGTTACTTAATTACGGTTTAAGTTTTACGTAATAATAAACTATTTATAATGTTTTTTAAAATGTTTAAAATATTAAACATTGTATTAATATGATATACGAAATGTATTTAAAAATATTTTAATAATTTGAATTAAGGGTAATATTGAAACATTAAAAATATTATTTGGGGTGCACATACAGTTTTAGATAAGTGTAATTATCAACACTCATTTTTCTAATAAAATAAGCTAAAACTAGACAAAATGAAGTTGGTCCGGTGGAAACCCCTCACATCTACACCACGAGGACATGAGTTCGAATCACCTCCCTAAAAAAAAAAAAAAATTATATAATATTTAAAATAAAATAAAAAAGACTAAAACTAAAAAGCTTTTTTCTTTCAAAAAAAAATTGAGATCCCAACTCAGTACCAAAAGAACTCCTCTACCACCAACAATATAGAATGTAACGATTCGAATCTTTAAGGCTGAATGAGTATCTTTAACCATCAAGCCACGTTGACCGATGGATTGCAAATCTGTACTCCACCATACGCTTATATTGTGAGGTGTAGTCATAATCCTCGGAATATAAATTTTAATTTGATGATCGTCATATTAAAATAAAAAATTTAGAGGGAATAAAGTCAACAAATTTTAGAATTTAATAATTTGTTAATTTTTTAAAAGAACTTTTAATTATTATTTTTGTAGGGACGGGCCAGGGCCCTTGCCTCCCCTCCGTTCACCAATCACCACGACTTATATTAACATTTATCGGATATAGTGTTTGTAGTGCGGATTAGATCGTAAAATATGATATTTAGATTAATGAAAAAAAAAATATGATGTAATGTACCATGTATTTAGGTTGTGATTATACAAAGGAATGTGTCACTATCGGATAAAGATCCTCTCCTTATCTTGTTTTTCCTTGACTTTCCATAATCTAATGACACTTAAGCAAAATACAAAATACATGGTCAGGATTGATTCACTTTTTTCTCTCTCATGCAACTTGATATTTAAATTACATTTGAAGAATGTCAAGGAAAAACAAGGACCAAGGAGAGGATCCCAACTCGTCACTATCACAATGAGATGTGTAAAGTCTCTTCTATATCAAATATTTAGATTAAAATGAAAAAAAAAAAAAAAAAATCATGAATCGTTAAAAGGAAACAGTTTTTTTTTTTAGGGAAAAAGTTACGAAGGATTAAAATTTATATTGTTTATATTATATATAAAGTAAATTATATTTCAGAAACTTTTGATTAATATTTTTCTCTCAATTAATATGGTGAGAAAGATTTTTCATGATGTCTTGCTCAATTGAAAAGTTATAAATTCATTACAATTATTATATAAATAAATAAATAAATTCCAAACTTTAATACGAGTGAGATTTGGGTTGGTCCAAAACCTTTTACCTTATAACAAAATCCGTTAATTAAATAAAGACTAGTAGCAATTATTCAAAAAAAAAAAAAAAAGGTTTTCTAACCAAAAAAGATGATTTATTATATATTTAATTAATTATAAAATAAACACACAAAAATAAAGATATTTTAATGAAGTGTATATGAATCACTTTTCTAGTATATATTTTAAGAGTAATGCTACATTGTCCAAATTTGGTGTCCAAATCTGGTGCTTAAATGATGTGGTAACACTCTAATCCATTCATTTAAATCATGCAAATCTAATACAATTTAAATTAATGGTCTACAGTGTTGCTACATCATTTGGGCACTAAATTTGGACACCAAATTTGAACAATGTTGTATTACTCGTATTTTAATACACTTTTTTTTTTTTTTTGGTTGAAAGGACACTTGTTTGGTTTTGAAGATATTAAAAACAATCTCCACAAAACGTGTCAGATTTAGTGAAACAAGGTTGCTATGTTTATGTAGTGGTGTTTCTTGAAAAAATAAAAAATAAAAAATAAAATCTTGTTTTTCATTTTAATAGAAGGGTTATTAGCATTTGTCCCCTGAACTTTATACGAGTTTATATTTTACCGCTTGAACTTTTTTTTAGGTATTAAACCCCCTAAACTCTTATTTATTGGTAAACAGTTTAGTTTATTGCTCCTTGAATGCATGTTTGAGGAGATATCTATGGTCAGGTTTAGCCAATAAATAAAAGTTTAGGGATTTAATGCCTAAAAAAAAAAAAATTTATGGGATAAAATACAAACTCACGTAAAGTTTAAGGGGCTAGTGCCAAACTGCCAATAACCCTTACTAGAAAATAGAAATGAAAAGACATAGTGACACACTATCTTGTTTTTGGATTTTGAGAAATAATGTGGTGGTCAAATGTTGGTGGGATCACCTTTCAAAAAAGAAGTGTGGGTGGATGAATTTATGATATTTAAATATTTCATTCGACAGACCCACGTAAATTAATAAAAATAAAAAATAAATTAAACTAAAATAAAATAGTGTCCTCATTCACATTATCAGAGCATCTTCAATAGTCTCTTTTGGAGACCCCCTTAAATAAGGGTGGATGTTGTTTTAATAGGCAATTAAGAGAGTATGTGTTCCAACAATACTCCCTTGAATAGCTCCATTAATAATTTTTTATTATTATCTTGATGTTTTACTTTATAATTATTATTGTAAAATAAATTACTCATTGGATAATAAAAGAGTTGCTGGGATTTGAAAGTTAAATATCCGATGCTTTTCAAAAAATCAAACATGTAGAGCTCGCCTAAGGGGGTTGAAGCCACTCCTCAATTAAGGGGGTGAACTCTACCAAAACATATTTAAGAGAGCCTTTGAGGGACATATTGGAGCTGTAAAAATACAACTTCTTCCTTAATTAAGCTCAAGGAGGTATCCAAGGGAGACCATTGGAGATGCTCTCACAGTCTGATTCGAGGAGATGTATTTTGTGTATTTGTTGTTGCAATATTCCATCTATTTAAATAAGGGTTTTAAAAATATCATATTTGTTATCGTTTTAAAATTAAGTATTCTATTTTTTCGAAATGAAAAATAGCGAGAAATGGATTCATTGGCCATGTTTTCAAAAGAAAAAGAGTGAAATAAATAAATAAATTGTTTATCACTATTATCGAATGAAACTGGAAACATCATTTGACATTTACACTATTTTGTAAAAAATAAATAATAAAAAATTAATTATAGGAGTAAGCAACATATAACATCTATTATATGAATTTCTTCTTATTTATAAAGAAACAAAATCATTAAAGCTTACCGATAGTAAAGTTATATATATTGTGGCTCCTCTAATTTTTTTTTTCCTTTTTGTATAATGGCCCTCCTAACTTAAATTTCCGACTTCGTTTCAATATTTATTATATATATATATATATATATATATATATATAATCTTTTTATTGTCTGTTGGTCCCGACAATAAATATATTATGACGAAGAATGTGGATCACATATTATGGATAAGTTTTGACAAGTGCATACACTTTGAGTTAAACTATGTAAATCTAGTGGTCTACATTCTTCAATATATCAGGACGAACTGATAATAGAAAATCTGTATATATATAGGGTCATATTAAATTAACTTAAAATAAATATATATATATATTTTTTATTATTAATAAATATACTTTCTTAAGACAATTTTAAGGTAGTACTATCGGAAACATGTTCAAATTCTAAAAATATGAAAACTGATAAAATATAAACATAAATATTAAAATATTTATAAAAATAAAAAATAAAAAATAAAAATAAAAAATAAAAAATAAACATTAACGATCAGGTCCTTAATGTTTCTCATAATCGATTTGTTTTACACAAATTTACTGTTTCATACCTTAAATTCTTAATAAAATGACATCATTCAATTGTAAGTTGACTTTATCTACATTAGGAAAATAAATTTTACAATTATTAATGGGGACGGGACTCTGTGGGGATTTTGGACAATTCTACAATTCATATTTATATCAATACACACTTCATAGTTTATGTCATGAAATATAATAAATATAAACGAATTTTAATATCACTTCATATTTAAATTGAAATGAATGGATTATAGTGTTACCATATTATTTGGACACCAGATTTGGATAAAGTAGCATTACTCTTTTAATATATATATATTCAATATTTTAGAGCATGCATTAATAAAATATATTTTTTAAAACAAATATAGATGTTTGAGAAAAAATTTAGACTTTTAGCTATCTTTTTATTTATTTATTTATTTATTTGTCAAGATAAAACACTATATATGTAGATGTAGCCACACATTCTTTTTTAAATATGTATGACGTGACTCAAATGCTCCACCATAAACTTTAGAAGGGGTGCATATTATTTGGGCTAAGGGATATTTTTTTATCCTTTTTTTTTTTTAATAAAATATAGTTTTGATAAATTTTGTTTGAGAAAAAACTTCAACCTCCACATCTATGGTATAATTAAAAAAAAAGAGAAAAAGTTATTGACACTAGTCCCCCATGAACTTTACGCGAGTTTACATTTTACCTCATGAACTTTTTTTTTAGGCATTAAATCCCCTACATTTTCATTTATTGGCAAAACTTGACTGTAAATACTCCTCAAACATGCATTCATGGGCAATAAACCAAACTGTTTGCCAATAAATGAGAGTTCATGGGGTTTAATGTCTAAAAATAAGTCCAATAGGTAAAATGCAAACTCGTGCAAAGTTCAAGGGACTAGTGCTAATAACCCTAAAAAAACAAACACACATCTGCATTTTCTTTTCTTTTCTTTTTTTAAAGAGAGTGAAGATTATATATATATACAATAGAGAAGAATATTCTAGTATAATTAATTTATAACAAGAATAAAAAGAAGAAAGAAAGATTCAAGTCAAAATGCCAAAAAAAAAAAAAAAAAAAAATCATTGCCCAACTCTTGCTTTGTGCATGTAAATGGGATAGAATATGAACAAGGAATATCCCACACACCAAGGAGTTTGAAACTTTGATGCTATGTAGTTGGGACTTGGAAGAGTTAACATCAAAATTCCTTAAATTAATTGAAGTACATGACTGTGGGTCTCTTTCCTTTTTACTCATTTCAACTTCACGATTGAGCCTATGGAATTTTTTGCTATCCATCAAAATGATCAAAAGGGCTTGGGACAATTTTTGGGCCCTTCTTCTTCTTCTTCTGTTTTTTTTTTTTTTTGCTATATATTTTTAAATTATAGAAATCATTGTTGAGGCTTTACTTGTGACGCATGAAGTTAAATTTTCAAAAAATAAAAAATAGAAAAATGACACTGAACTCCCCTCTATTATTGTTAATCGTTAAATGAAACCGTTGCACCTAAAAACGGAAAAAAAAAAAAAAATGGAAATGCCCATAATTAAAAACATATTAAAATTTTAAAAAATAAAATTTATGAAGATGAAAAAAAAAACTTTAGATCTTGAGACGGATGATGGAAATTAATTCAAAAAAGAAAATGAAAAAAGAAATGGGTCTTCATTGTCATCATTGGAGTTTGGACGGTGTAGATTTTTTAAAGTATTTTTTATTTTATTTTTAAATATGAAGAATAAAAAAAGATGGGTGGAGATCCATGTGGACCTCTCTCTCACTCTTCTACTTACATTTTTTTTTTTTTTTTGGATAAGTCTTTACCATCCATCTCTACAATGGACAGTGGGAATCCATTTAATTTTAATTTTAATTTTTATGAATAAAAATCTCTGATGTATGGTGGGGATCTAAGTTATTTTTATTTCCCATTTTTTAAATCTTTTTTTTTTTTTTGATGTATTGTTTATTTAATTAGGGACAAATCCATTTTCTTTAGACAGTTAATGGTCTCATGCAACGATAACTTTAATTAGATGTAGAGATGGACATTGGGGAAATGGCGATGGATATTGATCCCCCTATCCCCATCCCTGTTTCCAAAACCTTCCCCTATCCCTCCCCATTTCTACATTTGAGGGAAATGGAAATGAGGGAGTTTGGGGAAGCTATCCCTATCTTCATCCCTATTTTTTCGTTTTCCCTATTTTTCGTTTTTTTTTTTTAATTCGAATTTTTTCCTCTCCCGTTTGACTATGTTTGATTAAAAATTATATATTTAAAAAAAATTACTTATAAGTTATAAGATGCAAAAACAATACCAATACAAATGCAAATAAAAAGCAATGGAGAAAATACTTATTATTAAAAAATGAAAAATAAAAAACAGTTTTGGGGGAATTGGGGAAATGGAGATGGGGAGGTCCCTCCATCCCCATCCCCATCCCTATTCAATTTGAGGATGACATTCATCTCCATTCTCCCCCATTTCCCCATCTGAGGATGTTTTTTTTTTTTTTGGAAAATTGGGGATGAGGATTCCAGGTGAGATACCCATCTCTAATTGGAGGAGAGATCAGTTTCATTTTTTTAATAAAAAAAATGAATTCTAGTGTCACAAGGCAAACCTACTTCTTATATCTTATAAAAAAAGTTGGTGAGTACACACAATTTGCAAATTTTTATCAATTAATCCATACTCACACGCAGTATAAAAGTGGAATCTTCAAGAAGAGTTCATGCATCCTAGTTCGGATTACTCAACTAATGTTATCGATTGATCCATATAATAATAATAATAACATTATTATTATTATTATTTGTTTTTGAACTAAGGAAGTCCGAAAGGAGAATTTGAATTTGAAACCTAAATATTCGTAGAGGGTGCGATTACCACCCGATTATGCTTGCGATAACTTTCCCTGTGTCTCATGTAAGTTGCTAAAAATTAAATTAAATGTCACAACCAAAACGGGTATATGTCAAGATCAATAGATGATAAGACGTGGAACCTAATTGGATTCACTATCATCTAAAAGTTCAATTGAATGTAATTATAGTTTTCAAAATTCAATTTTCCTGTTCTATGATTGATGTTGTTGATGTGAAGGGGAGATATGATGTAGGTACATCAATAACTTCATTGAAATAAACCATCTACCTTTTAAATTTGATAATGGAAAATAACTAAATCAAACAAAATTTTAATTATTTTTCGAATTGATTAATCATATAAAACCTAAAGATCATGGTATATATTATATGGATTCATCAATGATTAAAGGATCATCAATTTAAACTGTTTTCATACTAACAATTATTGATTAAATTGAAATTGTTCACATTAGTTATTTCTTAAGAATCAATAATTTAATATCCTCGGAATAAATATGATTCTCTTGCTTGGTTGGTTCGAGATTTCAAAATGAAGCTCTTGTTCAATGTTCTAATTATTGGTATTGTAAATTTAATCTACTATTTGCCTGTAGTGAGAGTTGCATTTTGGGCTTGCGTTTTGAGCCATGCTTGTAAAACCTAATCTCATCAGATCCCGATAAACTTTTGACCCAGCTTTTGGATAAAAAAGTGTCATTTAAAAATGATTTAATAGATACAGGCATACAACTGGGTGAAAATGTTACTCTCACTAAAGTAAAGTTGCAAGTTGGAAACTCAGCTCCTCGTGTGTACAATATATATATATTTTGTTAACAATTAATGGATTATTAAAATTCTGTTTAGATTTCAAATTATAATGTAAAAAAAATTTAATTCACAAAATTAATGTGATGCAAAATTATCTTATACAAAACCTACTGAACAATTGAACATTGAAATCCATGAATTTATCATAATTTACATGGCTGAGAGAGGTGTATTAAAGCCAAAAATAAATAAATAATTGATATGTTAAATGTAAACGGGCAGGCAAGGATGTTCAAACATTTCAAATTGAAAGGTGTGACCAGCAGTTTGAATATAATAAACAGAGCACTCCACAATAAGATAATCAATTGTTTATTTGAGAGAGAAATTAAAATCGGAAGAACAAGTAGAGTGGGACTTTTTTTTTTATTATTTATTTTGAGAGAAAGAGTGGGTACTTTTATCAAACATGTAGTAAACGGCAATCCACATGTAATAGGTATCTGTAATTCGACAATGAAAAACGTGAAATGAAGTAGAATAAAAATCAAACAATGAATCGTTTATTTGAGAGTAAAATGAAGAACAAATACCAGTCATGTGTTGGTGTGAGTGGTTCGGCGCTCTCATCCCTTAAACAAGGTCGTGGGTTCAACCCCCCTTGTGAATGGAGCTACACATATTGAGAGCACTTTACCTCTTAGTGGGCCGACCCGGTGCGAGTCCGGATTAGTCGGGGTGTGGTCTGGGCTGATTGCACCGTATGGTGGATCCGCCCCACCCAAAAACCGGATGGTGTAAACCAAAAAAAAAAAATGAAGAACAAATAGAGTGGGGACTTTTATCAAACATGTAGTAAGCAGCAATTATGTTATTTTGACATTGAAAACACGAATACATAATTTGCCGGGGCGGATGTAGATCCCCCCATCCCCATCCCCATTTGCCAAACCCTCCCCCATCCCCCCTCCCCCCCATTTCCCCATTTGGGGAAAATGGGGATGGGGTAGTTTTGGGGAGAGGTCCCCCCACCCCATCCCTATTTTCCTGTTTTTCCTATTTTCTCCATTTTTTCCCGTTTCCCCATTTCCCCTGGATCCCCCGTTTCCCTATTCCCCCATTTTCCCTATATCGGTAAAAATTACATAATAAAAAAATGAACAATCCATTAAATTCAAATACAAAATAACATCTAATACAAAAATTACATAATAAAGATGCATATATAGTTAGTAAGAATAAAAATATTGAAAAAATAAAAATAAAAATATATTAATATATTATATATAATATTTGGGGGAAATAGGGAAATGGGGATGGTGAGGGATCCTCCCATCCCATTTTAATTTGGGGATGATTTTCATCTCTATTCCCCCCCCCCCCCCCCCCCCCCCCCTAATATCAACAAAGAGTCGAAAGTCAAACGAAAAGTTCAACATGTAACCCTAAGTCAAGTCATCATCTGTCTATTGAGATTTATGCCCTAAAGTTTGTAATTTGTAAATGTTATATGAAAATATATACTCGCGTGTGTCTAAACAACCTGGGGGGGGGGGGGTGGGGTTATGTTGTTAATCGATTATTACCAATTTCTCGATTAGTCAAAATTAATCACCATAAACCCAATTCAACAAACAATAAAAATCAAGTAAAAATGCGGAAATTAAAGAACACTTGATTTTTTTCGTGGAAACCCTCAACAAGGAAAAACCACGGGCTGTTATGTGCACCACACTCGAACCTCGAATCCACTAATTGCAATGGTGTTTACAACCTAGGTTGATCTCAACCTCTCACGATCTATAACCCACCACTACTACCCGCAAGCTTTTAAAAGTGAACCTAGTCTAATCCTAGACAACCTCTATATGAAGAGGAGGTTACACTCTCAAGTGAGCACCTCCTAATCTACCTGTAGGCCTTTTACAGAGGAGCTAGTACAATGCTTGTACAACTTCACATAGAAGCCACAAGACTTTGACTCTTGAAGAGAATTAAAAGTCTAAGTATATATCATAATGATGCACAAATGCAATGAGTGCTAGACTAAACACTATATGCTTAACTAGATGTTATCATGCAAATCAACATCCTAGTTATCAACAAAGCCTACATGCACATGCATGAGGTCTCAATTAGTTGTATAGATTTCTAACAACATAATTGTCAACAAACAAAGCCAAATCAACACAAGTTGCCAAGAATCATGGCAATGACTATAAATATACAATTAACAAATGCAATCAAGGAGTCCTACTCAACAATTTCTAAATGTAAATCATATAAACTTAGCTAGATGTTATCAATCACAAAACAATCATAGCTATCAAACAATGTCAACATGTCCATACATGTGAATTCAATTAAATTCTCAAGAACATTCAATAAAGCTTGACTAGATAAATAAACATACATCTATCAACCTAATCATCAACCAATTTCACAATAATGTTCTAGGGTTAGCTATTTAGGGAAAATCATTCTAATCATGTAAGCTATCACAAACAAAACCTAATCATGTCATAACTTCACTAAATATGCAATAAGAGTGAAGATTTGCTAAACTAAGCAATCAAAGACATGTCTTGACTAAGATAGAACAATAAATGAAGATGTGATGTTTGTTCTACTTACCAAGTCAAGAAACCAAGAAGACCCATGCTTTAAAGATGTTCAATGATGCATGAAGAAGATGGGTTTTGGGTTTGGAGAGTCTATCAAGCTTTCATGAAGCTTTCTCTCTCTAGGGGAGCTCTTCCTCTCTCTAAAGTATGAATTTGTGAGCTCTAAAATGGCCAAAGGAAGAAGAGGATGAATATATAGAAGGCCAAAAAGAAGTGACATTGTTTTGGAAAAGTTGGCCTAAAACGCACCATTTTGCGGTTTCAATCGACGGTCAGGCCGCCGAAAAGAACCGCGGAATACGAAACGTTACGCGTAAGAAACCAGATCGGTAGTTTCATTCGGCAGTCTGGCCGTCGATCATAATCGCAGAATTCCAATCAAGTTACTAGAATCATTCAGCAGTTGAATTATGGCCGCCGATTTAATCGCAGAAATGAACCAGAAGACACCAGCTCAATTCGGCGGTCTGGCCGTCGAACAAACTGCTGATTCACCACTGTTTGGTGAAATCAATGGGGAAGCCAAGGCATTCTCCAAATGCGGTCCTCGCGCTAAATCAAGCACACCATTGTGCATGCGCGGATGTTTCCGAACCATTAAGATTAACAAACATGAAGTGCAAGTGTGAGATGTGAATGCATCATAATGCCTAACATGTCATGACAATTCAATAAGCTAGATGCAATCAAATAAACATGCATGGAAATGGATAACAACATGAAAAATCACCAACCATGTGACACACAAAAGATATGCAATATATGAAAATGTATAGGTGTGATGATAAAGCATATAAGCACACAATTTAAGAGAAACACAAATGCAATCATATAAATGCAATGAAAGCGAGTGTGTGCTAAAAGACAAAGATGCACTAATCAATGAAACACACATGCAAGGTAACAAATGCAAGATAGATAAAGATGCATGCAAGTGTGTATGTGCACCTAATCTCTTCAAGAATCAAGGTCAAGTGGTATACCTTTTGAAGCTCTTGATCTTGAAGTCACGTTGGGAGGTTCGGAAGCTTTCCAAACACAAAAACCTAAGCTACCCGTTACATATCAATCCCAATGTGGTTTGTCATGAAATAAGTCAATCAAAAATGAGGCACTTACATTATAAATTTATTAATAAAATAAGTAGTTATTTCATTCGATTAACATAATTCATACGTTTATATTATATGTGTTAACATCCAAGATAATTAGAGGGTAGCTTTGCAAAATCATATCTATCTTCTACAAGCATATAGGGATAAAAACAGGGGAGAGTTGTATGATCTCATCAAAGCCAAAGATGATGAGGAAGGGTATATGATGGAGAAGCTTCAAAACTTTATGGAGAAATATTTTGAAGGATGATTTGAGGGATTTTGGATCAAGAAGAAGAAGAAGGACGTGATGATGGTGATTAGACTAAAGATGACTGAGATGATAACTTGCAGGTAGCATATTACTTTTGATTTGTTTTTGATACGTCATGTGGGCAAATAATGACTTGACTTAAGGTCAAACTGTTTTTAAATAAGCCCCAATTATTATGAATTTGGATTCAATTTAGTTTCTAAAAGACTTGTAGCCCAAAGTGGTAGTGTTGGCAAGTCATAAAATTATGACAAGTGAAGCAATGATTAGGACTGGACTAAATCAATAGGAATTTGGGTTGATTTTTACTTTTAAATGTAAAATGAGACAAGGGATGAAAATGTAATTTTCCATGCAATTGATGACATGTGTAAAGGTATATCTATATAGTCTTTCTACTGTCAGTTCGTCCTGATATAAAATATAACAGGACGAAGAATGTGAACCATAGATTATGAGAAGTTTGACAAGTGCATACACTTTGAGTCAAAGTATGTAAATCTAATGATCCACATTCTTTGTCCTGATATATTTTATTATTATTTTATATCAGGACGAACTGACAATAGAAAATATATATATAAACTCAAGTCCGTCTAAGTGGTGGACTTGAGGAAGAAAAAAATAAAAATAAAGAAAGAATAATAGAAAGGAGAGTGGTTTCAAACTTTTCGTTTGACTTTCGACTCTTAGTTGATATCCTTTTTTTTTTTTTTTAGCTTAATTTTTCAGAATTCTCACAGTAGTAATAATACAGGTGTTCTTCGATTTCACTTTTAATTCTTTTGTTTGTTTGTTTGTTTATTGTAGTTTAAATTCGCATTCAATTTCGGCAAATTATGTATTCGTATTTTTATTGTCAAAATACCAGGATTGCTGCTTACTACAATACTACATGTTTGATAAAAGTCCCCACTCTACTTGTTATTCTGATTCTGATTTTACTCTCAAATAAACAATTAAATGTTTGATTTTTATTCTACTTCATTATGCCAAAATATTCATGTTTTTCATTGTCGAATTACAGATACTTAGGGGCCGTTTGGTAACATTTTCGTTTTTCAGTTTTTGTTTTCTTGTAATCTAAGGGCCTGTCCTGTATCGTTTTACAGGGCTGTTTTTATTTTTGTTTTCCAAATCTAATTTCGAATACGCGTTCGTTAT
Organism: Acer saccharum; assembly: GCA_030490815.1. Lineage (NCBI taxonomy): Eukaryota > Viridiplantae > Streptophyta > Magnoliopsida > Sapindales > Sapindaceae > Acer > Acer saccharum. The sequence continues at coordinate 14,687,543 of CM059877.1, read as the reverse complement.
CATTTTCCATTTTGTTTTTCATTTTATTTTGCAAAACAAAAACAAAAACAAAAACAACAACAGTGTTAAAAGTGAAAAATTTCCAAAACAACTTTTTGATGTTTTTCATTTTGTTTTTTAATCTAAATAAAAAACTAATTTTTTTTTTTTTCATTTTTTCTTCTTTTTTTCACTTGCTCGACAGCCATCAGGTTCTCTTCCTTTGCTTCTCTTCTTCTTCCCATGCTTCTCTCTTTTTCTTCTTCTTCTTCCCATGCTTCTCTCTCCTTCGCCGATCTCTCTTCTTCTTCTTCCGATCTTCCTTCTTCTTCTTCCGATCGCCGTCGATCTCCCTTCTTGTTCTTCCGATCGCCGTCGATCTCTTCTCCTTGGCCGCCGATCTCTTCTTCTTCTTCTTCTTCTTCCCTTCTTCTTCTTTCCGATCTACTTAAGAGAGGAAATCTGGAAATTTTTTGAAAAATTTTCAGATTTCCAGAATTTTTAATTAATAAAATATGGTATTTTGTTTGATTTGAATGGGTTTTTGGTGTTATGGATTTTGATTTCAGATGTTGGTGTTGTTGGTATTTTGATTTTGATTTTGATTTCAAATGTTGGTGTTGATTTTGTTGGTATGTTGATTTCAGATGTTGCCCAGAATTTTTTTGTTTGTTTTGTTTTGTTTTTTTTTTTTTTTTTGAAGCTACAGGCAGGAAGGCCATCAAATTTGAAGTAACACAATAGTAAAGAAAGCAGAGTAAATATGAAGAAATGAACATTTGGTCCAGTTCCGGCACCATGATAATTAATCGATTGAAAGAATGGGTTACATTTTCTTCAAACAAACATATTACAGCATTGAAACCTACATCAAAAGTGAGACTGCAAAATGTTGATCTCCCAGTACATGAACCTAAGGAAGTTAACAGCAAATAAGCTTAGTATTTAAATGCAGCTAGACATTCACACAAACACAATTGGGTATTTAAATGCAGCAAATAAGTTTTGTTTTTTTTTTTATGCCCATAAATTATTTGGAATACAAGTTCCAGGATTTGCTAACAGACGCGTTTTTTACGTTTTCATATTTGGAATACAGGTTCCAGAATATGCTACCAGACGTGTTTTTGAATTTCGAAACTGAAACCAAAAACACTGTTTTCATTTTCGTTTTTATTTTTGAAAAACAAAAACAAAAACAGGCTTTGAAAAACATTACAGGACGCGCCCTAAAGTTTTCGAAAAACTGATTTTTAGATTTTTTGAATTCGAAAACACGTTTGGTAGCAATGGTTGAAAACGATATTCGGAGAATCAAAACATAAAAAACGTGTTTAGTATAATATTTTTAAAAGATTAATATTATAAATAATGAAAAAGTGATATTAAAATAATTCAACATTAAAACTAAAAACAATTAAAATTAAATAATAAATAAATTTAATTTTCATCATCAAACCTATCGAAATCATCATCATCTTTTTGATATAGATCCATGAAGATCCAAAAGATAGATTTGGTTTGAGTAAATTTTATTACTAAAAAAAAGTTTTCAAGAATACTGAAAACAACAAATTGTTGTTCTCAGAGTTCTCAATTTTTTGTTCATTAAAACTGAAAACTGTTCTCAATGTTTTATAAAACAGTTTTTTGAAATCATCCTACCAAACGGGTTTTTCCTGTTTTTGTGACTCAGAAAACAAAAAACAGTTTCTGAAAACGTTAACAAACGCACCCTTACTACCTGTGGATTGCTGCTTACTACATGTTTAATAAAAGTCCCCACTATTTGTTCTTTTGATTTTGATTTTACTCTCAAATAAACAATTGATTGTCTTATCGTGGAGTGCTCTGTCTGATCTGTTTATTATATTCCAACTGCTTGTCACAGCTTTCGATTTGAAATGTTTGAACATCCAAACCTGCATGTTTACATTTTAAGATGAATTTCATTTCTCATTACTCATGTTCTTTGATACATATGATCAATTGATGAATCTGTATCGAAATCGGAACCCGAATCCGATTGTGAGTGCCACTCGAATGGATTGATTCTGTTAGTATTGGCTTCTAATGGAGGGAGTCTATCATCATCTTCATCAGCCAAGTCTGATTCATTATTCTCTTCAGGTTGGGAGGTTTGTGTATCCAAAGTTCCATTAGAGTCATCCAAATTTGTCGATTTGAAAATCATGGTATTATATGGATTCATCAATGATCAAACGATCACCAATTTAAACTGTTTCATACTCTAAAAAGTAAAAACTATTGATTAAATTGAAATTATTCACATTAGTTCTTTCTTAAGAATCAATAAGTTTTAATATCCTCAAATGAACATGGTTCTCTTGCTTGGTTGGTTCGATAGTTCAAAACGAAGCTCTAGCTCCGTCGTTTAATTATTGTAAAGTCTAATCTCGTCCAATCCCGACATACTTTTAGACTTTTGGATAAAAAAAATCGTCAATTAAAAAGAATTTAATAGAGTAAATAGTTACAACCGGGTGAGACAAGCCGAGATTGGCTTGGTGGTATATCCCTCACACCTACATTACGAGGTCGTAGTCTCGTAGATTCGAGTCTTTCCCCCTCTTTCAAAAATTAAAAATCCCAAATTATTGTAATATTTCAAAAAAAAAAAAATAACAAATGTGTGAGATTAAAATTAAAAAAAATTAATTAATAGATTATTAAAATTCTGTTTAGTTTTAGATTTCAAATTTTAATTAAAAAAAACATTTAATTCATAAAATTAACGTGATGCAAAATCTATATTAGAGTGAGGAGAAAATCGGTCGGTGAATGAGACTTTCTGTAGACGTGTAGTTTTTTTAAGTTTTAAAATATATTTCAATAATGCTAAACATCTCATCTACAATCCCACTATTTTCATCCCAACACACATGGCAGCTAAGGTATCACTTGGTGAGTGGACAAACATTAATTGGTGAGTAAATACATGAGTTAGAGAGATAAGTATCAATTAATGTGTGTTCACTCACCAAGTGACACCTTAACTACAACGTGTGTTAGGATGAAAATGATGGGATGAGATTATAGGTGACATGTGTAGCATTACTGAATATATTTTAATTTTTTCGAAAGAAATACTACCCTTCAACCGGACGGTCCGACCAATTCTCGCGAGTGAGAGTAACGCTAAGCCTTTCGAATGATGTGCCATAAATTTGGGTAAATATTTGGGAGGCCTATAATTATTCATTATACAAAATCTAGTGAACAATCGAACATTGAAATCCATGAATTTATCATAACTTGCAGCATCCAGAATCCAGTTATCCAGATAGCTACGCGAGATACTTTAGTTAGAAGTGCCAAATGCCAATGTCTGTTTCTTCTTAAATAGCGAAATTCAATCTTCACAAACCAAAAAAAAAAAAAAAAAAAAAAAAAAAAAAAAAAAACTAGTGAAGAAAAGATGCAGAGAATTTCACTTGTGTGCTGCTCTTCAAATCAACTATTTCTGTCGCCGAATTATCATTCTTCTCCACATCTTCCTCTTCCAAACCGCTTCTCTCGCTCCAGCTCTGCCCAGCTGCGCTTCAGCTCTCTCCAAAATTACCGCCATGCCCTCTCTCCCCTCTACAGCTCTGGTACTTCATTTTCCTTATTTTGTTTTCAAAAAAAAAAAAAAAGGAGTGGTGAATTTGGTTTATATTCTATTGTTTTCATTGTTGAATTTAATATTCAAGTGATGGGTTTGCTTTTTGCTACTTGTATATACTCGTGGAGCCTTGTTTGATAATGTTAATAACTATTTTATATATTGTTGAAGATTGAAAAATTAGTGAAATTTAACAGAGTCAGACATGTGTTATGGTTCATGGTTAAGTTTCTTCTTGTTGAGTCTGGTTTTTTACAAGTTTTGCCATTGGGTTAGTGTAATTGTTGTTGCTGAGATAATTAATTAATCATCAAAGACAGTGAAACCAATACAGCTTAAGCTGAAATTGAATAATTTGATGCTGATGAGTAATCGGTTGTTTCTTTTGTTTCATGTACTAAGATATTGGCCTAGATGAGGATATTGTAGTGGAATATATTGAGAAATGAGATGTCATAAGGTTAAAGTAAAATTTCTCTTTAGTTACTAAAGTGATTTTTGTTAATGCAAATTCAGCTACTCAAGAGATTGTCGAAACTAGTACGAGTGGATCAGAATTCGTAGAGGTTGGGTACTTATCAAGTGTTCACGGGCTCCAAGGGGAGATTTGTGTGAAACCCAGCACCGATTTTCCTGAATTGCGATTTTCCAACGTATGAAACAATTGCAAAACATTCTTCAAGTATTATAAATTTAACATTTCACTTTGGGTCATTATTTATCCTTGTGTTTCTTATGGTAAAGTGATGTTTTTGCAGCCCGGGAGAAGGTGGTTAAGGCAACAGATTTTGGGAAGCGAGACAATTCAAGAAGTGCAGTTAATCGAGGGAAGAGAACACTATGGACAGAAGTGTTGGATACTTGCGTTTGATGGAATTGACACTGTGGACCAGGTGAGTCATAGGTAGATATTTCTTGTTACCACATAGAACATTTATGTTACAGACCATTCTATACTTATAACTTACTGTGGACTTCTATTTGTCATATAAAGTTAACATTATTTAGCATGGTGACCTTAACAGTAAGAGCTGTTTTTAAAGAAAATAAATTTCAAATGATGTGTTTAGTGATCCTGGATTGTTTCATAAATCAAGTACCTTAAATGTGTATTTAATGGGGAAGGATACCAAATGTGAAGTGAACATCTACCATGTATTACTGCCCAAAACGTATCATTTTGAGAACATTGGCATTGCTGGTTTATGAATGCAAAGATTTATCAAGAAGTTTGCTTTGACTCTGATGTGGATCTTTATCACTTTGTAAATAGTATTCTCTAGAAAAATGAAGTTGCCTCGAGATTTCAAAACCTTGCCCCAGGTACCTAGTATTGTTTTCCATCAAAATGTATTTGCATGCGCTTAAGAGGGCAATAAATATAAACTTAGAGTTACGATTACTATGAAATCATTGTATTTGATTTCAAATCTTTCAAAAAACTTTCCAGGCTAGGTTACTTGTTGGTTCAACTTTACTTGCGAGAGAAGGAGATCGGCCAGAGTTGGAGAATGATGAATTTTATACCCGTGATCTTGTTGGAATGAGAGTTGTTCTCAAGGTTTGTACTTACTTTTGACACTATGCTTTATACGTGAACTTTTTTTCTAAATTCTGTGAAATAAAGGAATATCTATTTAATTTGGTTTGTTAGTAAATTAGTAATTCAGGCTTGAACATTGTAGTTGGTTATAATAATACCATGTAGTGTAGATATATACGATTGTGCTTCTCTAGGTAATATGATTAATTATCAATTGACATAATACATTGTCAGTGGTTTTGGTTCATTTTTGTTTGCTCTGTTGCTTTTTTTTTTTAGGATAAACTCTTGACTTTTATTTGTCATTGTTTTTAGAGTGTTTTGTTCCAGTTCTACTGAGTTCTCTCTTCAGGCAAAAAAGGTTTTGATAATGCTTCTTTCTTTTAGGAAACTCGTGAACTTGTGGGAACCGTTGTCAATGTTTTCAACAGCGGAGCTAGTGATCTTTTACATGTCATGCTTCATTCTTCTGTAAACATGCCTGATGGAAATGGAAAAGCAAAGTCAGCAGAAACTGATGTTTCTTGTCACCTTGTGTGGGTACCATTTGTTGAAGAAATTGTTCCAAATGTTGATATGAATAGAAGAGAAATGCTGATTACACCTCCAAAGGGTCTCCTTGAGTTAAACATACGCACTGACCAGAGGTCCAAGAAAGAAAGGCGCCAGCTTGTGAGGCATACTCTTTTTTGTTCTACTTTTTAAGTTATAAGTTCTGTTATATTCTTTTTGGTTAAAATTTGATATTGTTAATTGCTTTTTCCACATAATTTATGTTCTAGATAGCTATATCACGTTTATCTTCATAAACTCAATAATTATGATCTGCTCTGGAATATTAGTGATATATGTGATTCTAAGCATGGTATCTCATAGAAACCATTTATTTCTTTGGATGGATTAATGAGTTCTTTCTTGATAGGGGATTATTGAACTTGTAATTGCAAATAAGGGCATTATTTTTGTAAGTAGAAGTGGAAACAGAGAGCGAAGTGAGATTAGATTAGATTGAAATGAAATTAGTTGTTCTAATTAGCATTATGTAGTCAGACTTGTGTGGAATGACAATTCTAGGCACAAATGTGCTATCATAATTATATAATCAGTCTAGGATTCTTTGTCATTGTTTCGCTACGTGTGTGTCTTCCTTATTCAACAGTTACCCAAGGCAGGTTATATTTTTGCGTTTTAAAGGATGGTTTCCTTTTTTCTTTATTTTTATTTCTTTAAAAATTAAGCATACATTGTTCTTTTGACTTAATGTGTCACCTTCGGGCACATTTCAGGAATGGAAAGAAAGGAAAAAGTTTCAAAAACGCTTGATAGCTGCAAAAAAAAAACTTTGTGAAATGGAACAACAACATGTGTTTCATGGGTTTAGATTTGGAGAGAAATCCCAAACCAGCTTACTTGCAGATCAAATTGTTTCTGTAAATTCAAAATTGCTTCAACATGTGTTGCAAAATATCAAGATACCTTCAAAGAGGTAATGTTTCATTATGGAAGTTGGAGGCTTTGGGTAATCCATATGTACTAATCTATGATCTTATGTATATCATTAACTGTTAAAATTTTCTTTACGTCCGGCTACATCATAAATTTTAACCGTGTATGCATTGTTGCTGATCTTCAAATTAATTATCTATACATATATCAATCAATTGGCCATGTAGTGAATTTCTTAAGAATAGTCTCAAGTTGACAGTCACTTATTATTATTTTTTTTTTTCTTTTTTATGAGTAAGAGACATATAAGTATCTGCATCTTGGGATCTAGCTATATCTAATCCCATTTTTTCTCTACTTAAATCAGATTGAATGTAACTGAGTTAATCAATGCTACAAGAAGCAAGCTAATGAGAAGTACTTTAAAGATATCAAAGGGATGTCTCACTCCTTGTGCTAGTGAAGAGAAGGTGGGTGCACATTTCAGTTTGCAAGAGAAGGGACACCATCTTGTTTCTAAAGGCAAAATTGCTATGGTGTTAGTTGTGAATGACAGTGAGAAACAAGGAAGTGGATGTGACCCAGATTCTGTTGGCTTTGGAAACATTGAGCATAAACCTTCAGCCCTCCTTCAAACATTATTTTGTCATGATCAGAGATTTGTAAAGGTAAATGCCATATTTTGACTTTTACTTGTAAAAGTTTTTTCAACTTGACTCTGGTCTAGAATCGATATTATTCAAATATTCTCTCTTTGTATTATTGACAATCAAAAGTTTCCTCTCATATAAATAATTAGTCCTCTTAGCCTCCTTTGGTCGGTTTTCCCAGTGACATGGACTAACAAAGGTGTTTGAATTGCAGACAGAAGATCGTGCATCTATGCCACTGGTTTTGGTTTGCCCGGCTTATGAAATCCAAACTCTAGAAAAGCTATTCTTGAACAATGATTACTTTGCTTTTGACTCCAAAAAGGTTAGTAATGTTACAGAATTGCCTGAATCGAGTTTTCGCAGTAATCTTGGGATTCTTGCTTAACTAGTTGTAAACTAAAGCTATATGTTCAGAATGTTGATTTCCTTTGCTTAGAATTTGAAGTTTCAATATAACAATATGGCATTCTACTCTACTGATAGTAGTTTTTGTAATGATTTCATCGTCTTTGGTTATAAACTTATAATTATGCATACCTTGGGAAGTCATAGATAGAATTTATATTGGACAAAACGTAATTTGCAACTGCAGACATCAAGACTCAAGTTTCATCATTGGAACCTCTTTCAATAATAATTTTTTTCATCAGTTCATAAGTTTGGTGTTTTTTTTTTTTTTTTTCCCTAAATCCTTATGAAACATAGATTTTGGATTTGAACACATAACAGAAATTAAAACTTTCAGAAGTAATGCCTTTCTAAGCTGTGGTGTGCTTGGACCTTCATCCACCTGAATTGCATTTGTTATATACCCTTTAGTCATGATTAAAAAGATTAAAATATCTCTTTCAAAAAAAAAAATAAATAAATAAAAATCTCTGGAAATGTGAGATGAATAGTTTGTATATGCTTCATATGTTTGTCTGTAACGTGTTAACAACTGGCTTACAGGTATGGTTTTTGGAAGAAGAGAAACTGCCAGTTGTTAGCAATTCTCCAGAAGAACAGAAAAGGTACAAGATTTTGATGAAATCACCTTGGGAAATACTTCAAACACCAGTTGGCTCTGGAGGAGTCATTAGCTTGCTGTCATCACACAATATTCTGGAGAATCTTAATGAACTGGGTGTGGATTATATTGAGGTTAGACCTTTCCTTATATGTGTTAGATGTCTATTCACTTTCTTTCCTGTTTCCTTGGAAAGTGCAATATAAAGCTCATAATTTTATTGTCGGCCCTTTCAAGATCATCTTCTTTACTGAGAATACTTAAAAAGAATCATATTAATCTCAGCTACATGTGAAATATGCTTTTTGTCATTTTTAAGCTGAATACCATTGGAAATGTGAGCACATCTTTGAAGTATAATATTCTGTCATATAAAGAATATATACGTAATGCATAGCCAGACAACTTGATATTACCTAGAAAATCAGTTTGTCCATTTTGGGTTGGCCAGAGAAAGAATACACCTTTTTCTGGCTGTTCCTAGGGTTTGTTTGATGATGATGGTAGAAAGAAATACAAAGGAAAGAGATGGTGTTTCTTGTATACCTGGTATGTCATCATATGACTTTCTCAAATCAAATGCAAACCATGCATAGTTTCTATTGTCTCATATACCAAGAGAGGATTTGTGTATGTCCAAGCTAGTATGCGAATGCACATTTCCTCACCTGCACGTGTAAAAATTTGAATGTTGTCCGGTCTGCTAAGTTGATCTCAATAGTTACTATTTTTATTTCTTATCAACTTATTGTTGCTTTTATTATTTAAACCCTCTTTCAGATATGCACCACCAGTGGAAGACATATTGACTGGAATCCAGTGCTTCCTGGGTTTGTTAATTCATGTGGAGCAGATATTGGGATCCAAATTTCAGAAGACACACAGAATTTGGAGGAAAATTTTAACATGATATTCTCAACGGATTTTATGAAGAAGTTCACGAAACAGATCAATAAACTTGAGTTCGATGCCATCCTGAAGTCAAATTCACACGTTGAGAAGGTCGACAAAGAGTGGATTGATATTATCCCTTCCTCGCCCAACTCGATGGAGTTTCGTAGCTCCATTTATAGTTGCTTGAATGTTTGTGATCTTAATAAAGTGTGTGTAATGGAGATTGAATAATGTACAAGATACTAGACCATCTAATGGCTAATAGTGTATACCAGACTTTTCTCTTGCTTCGCTTATGTGAATGGTATTCTGGTGGCTCTATTGATGAAAAATGACTTAAAAGGCTTTTGTAAAACTATAAATAAGATTTCCTGTGACTCAATTATAGTTTAGAAGATGAGATTGAGTGAATTGCTCTCTGAGTTCCACTGCATTAAAGATTTAATTAATATGATTGATCTCCTAATTAATGGGAGTTGGGATTCTCTCCTGGGTCCTTGTTTTTCTTTGGTATTCTTCAAGTGTAATTCAAATATCAAGTTACATGAGAGAGAAAAAAGTGAATCAATCTTGACGATGTATTTTGTATTTTGTATTTTGCTTAGGTGTCATTGGATTATGGAAAGTCAAGGAAAAACAAGTTAAGGAGAGGATCTTGATCCAATTAATAGACAAAAGAAAAAAAAATATAATCTGTTTTGGGATTTGCAAAATAATTTAAAAATTCAATAATTGTGTCCAATTGCTTAAAATTGATATTGAGGAATAGCTGTAAGAAACCTGCCTGAACAAAGAAAACAAAATTTATTAATTATTTTTTTTCTGAAAGATTACGATAATTCAAGATTTAGGGGAGGGAGTATATTCGAACCCATAATCTCATGGGGTAACTATGAGGGGCAATCTAATCTCATAATGTCTACAATTTATTAACTCCTTAAAAGCAAAGTTTTTTGTATTGAAAGAATGTCACGATTGATATTGTATGGGTAACAAAAATAATAATATTTTTTATTTTAATAATGATCAGGTCGAGTTTCACCTTTACCCATTAAATATTTAAATCCCAAAGTGTGGAAACCTATCTATTGTGGAAGTTGTATTTCGGACCGTACTCATATCGACTGACATCGTTAAGTCCCGACAGACCTCTGACCTCTGACCTGTGTCGAATTAAAACTAAAAATTAAAATATGATGTTTTGTTAATTAAGATTTTTTGTGACTTTAATGCATGATGCTGGACCGATTTGAAATTTTTTTCTTGAACTATTACATTATTTCAGAATTGGGGAGGGAGAACCCGCAGCCTTGTAGATGCATGTGTAAAGTCAAAATGGGCCTATCCCAGCCCATAATTGAAAAGGGCCACGTGATATCAATAATCAATAAAAAAGCCCAGTGAATATCCACCGTTGATTTGGCTTACAAAATTAAATCTTTGACAACCCCAAATGAAACCCTAGAAACTAGTCTTGGCCTTCTCTATATAAACCTACTTCAACGCCTCCAGCCAAATAGCTCGGCTGCCAAGTAAAACCCTAACTGTGAGCCCCTCTCTCTCTACGTTCCTTGTTCACGTTAGTATCGATTTGTTATGAGTTCATGTTTGTATTGATTTGTTTGAGTTCTTGAATATGTTTACAGGAGGAAGACGGTAAGTTAAAGGAAGAAAAAATGGCGGCACCGTTGCTGACGAAGAAGATAGTGAAGAAGAGGACCAAGCACTTCAAGAGGCCCCAGAGTGACCGCAAGATCTCTGTCAAGGTATTATATATATATATATATATATATTTTTTAACTCTACACTTGCTTTTTTTGATGAAACTGTGAAGAGCGCTTGTGTTTTATTGTATTTTGATTTGTGGATCTAGGAAGGAAATGATGATATGTATTTGTCGCCCCAGTCTTATTTGCATCTTTTGATGCAAGATGGTGATTGACTTTTTTGTTATCTGATTCCTTCAATTTGTTTTCTTAGATGCAATTGTTGTTTTTGAAGAAGCCTGGTTTTAAGTTGTTATTTGTTAGATTGCTGTTTTCAAGTGATTGTTATAGTTTGTGTACAAGTTGGTTTCAAGTGATATGATGATTGATTTTTTGACACCCAGTCAGACTTTGCATCTCTTGATGCAATGTGGTGATACAGAGATCGACTATCTGATCTTCTTTGATTTATTATTTTCAATCTGTTTTTGTGGTGAAGAAATTGAATTTTGTTATTAAATTACTTCATAATTTTGAGGTTGTTAGGGTTTGGTATATATAGATATTTCATGAATTTGTGAAACGAGAATTATTTTTTTGCTAGTGAGATATGATGATTACGTTTTTTGACACCCAGTCTTACTTCCATTTGGAATCTGGTGATATATTGGCGTTTTATCTGATCTCATTATGTACCAAATTGTTTTTCTATGTGCTATTTTCATGTCATTTTAAAACCAAAGTTTCGAGTGATGTAAATATGCAACGAGGCGTGATGATATTTTATCCATAGCTTCTGCAGTTAGATGATGAACAAAACATGCACTACCATCTGATCTCTGTTGCATATTAAATTCCTGTTTTTCTAAAAATTTTTCTCAATTACTTTTTGATCATGTTAATGTTCTTGATATTATTTGTCTGCAATCTATGATGCAAATTATGTATTGTGTTATGATTTATCTGTGATTATTTTACAAAATCACCATCTTTCGGCTGAGGTTGCAGTGATTGATTTAGACTTGATGTTTATTTAGTTTTTGATTATTTTTTCTCTCTTTGTTTTCTGTTATTGAGTATTTTGAGAATTCACTTGCACTTGCCCATGGTATCTGATGCCCAGATCTTTATCCTTCTGTAGCTGGGCATCTCGTTTTTAGGGCAGAAATGAAAAGAACAGTTTTTGCGACACAGATTGCTTGATTTGTTAAGCTTTCTGTTACAGTATCGCTGTTGACATCTTTCAAATTATGCAATTGTTTTCTTGAATAGTTTTGTGAAAATATTCTTTAAAATGTTTGGAATATTTGAAATTTTTTTATAGTTTTCAAAATGATTCAGAAATGATTATTTGTGATTTGAAAGTTGGTCTTTTTGTGTTTTATATATTCTGATGGTGAGACTGCCCTTTGTTAATATACCATTTTCTGTTTGAATTTCCTTCAGACAAACTGGCGTAGACCAAAGGGTATTGATTCTCGTGTGAGGAGAAAGTTCAAGGGCTGCACTCTCATGCCCAACATTGGATACGGAACTGACAAGAAGACCCGTCATTATCTTCCTAATGGCTTCAAGAAATTCGTTGTTCACAATGCAAAGGAACTTGAATTGTTGATGATGCACAACAGGTATATCATATATGTTTGAATTTCCCCAATGTGTTTCATAAATTGAGATTATAGTTTTGTATTTAATGCTAATGATTTTTACCTGTGTTCAGGACTTACTGTGCCGAGATTGCACATGATGTGTCAACAAAGAAGCGCAGAGAGATTGTGGAGAGAGCTTCTCAGCTTGATGTTGTTGTGACTAACAAGTTGGCTAGGTTGCGCTCGCAGGAGGATGAATGAGCTATTAGCTTAAAGTAGTATTTGGTACACCGTTTAGTACTCAGCTGTGTTTGTTTTTGTTGTTCTATCAAGTTTTGATAATTCTGACTATTATATACTTAGCTTGGATTATCTACTTATGATGCGAGTTAATTTTTTTTGTTAGTAAAATACATTTGTTTTGAGATTCAAAATTGAATATGGAGAGAAGAATATATGAGATGAGATACGTGAGTGACACACTTTGTTGTGTGGTGGCGACACAACAACCAACTTGACTGCCTGGAACAACCAACTTGAAATGGGTTTCGCCCCTGTTGAGATCAATAGGATTTGGATTGAAATTACTTACAAAACATTATCAAACAATGAAAAATGAAAATATTTTAAATGGATAAAATCTGACATTTTTTACATTAAAAATTGAATACGGAGAGATGAACATATGAGATGAGATACGTGAATGGACAATTTATTAGAGTTGCTAGAGGATGGTTTCGACTACAATAAATCTGATCATATTGATGTGGTTAAAATTATTTATATGCAATCTATGATGCAAATTATGTATGTGTTATGACTTATCTGTGATTATTTTACAAAATCACCCGTCTTTCGGCTTCCATGCACTCTGATGCCCAAAATTAGATACGAAACAAACAAGATGCGCAACAGGTATAGGTATATATATTGAAGGGGGAATTGCCGAATTGCACAAACATCGTCCAAGATTTGATAAAATTGCACGAATATGATAGTTTTGACCATGTATGTACAAATTTCCCTCAACATTTGAAAATTATTACATAAACATCCCCTACCGTTAGATGGATCCGTTAGTCAATGGTCAAACGTGTAAAAAGTCTAAAATACCCTATATTTTTATTTTAACCAAATTAAAAATTCAAAAATAAGATAAAAAAATATTAAAAAATCGTTTAGAGAATATGAATGTATCTTAAATTAAAAAGTTGGAAAATTTAAAATTTATTTATTATTAAATTGTTTAAAAAAATATTTTTTTTTATTTGTAAAGATGAATTTTTTTTTTCCAGGTTTCAAATTAAAGATACATTCATGTTATCTTATATATATATATTATCTTATTATTTTTTTTATTTTTTAGTTTATTTAAAATTAAAATAAAGGGTATTTTAGACTTTTTATACTTTTGACCATTGACTAACGGATCCATCTAACAGCAGGGGATGTTTGTGCAACAATTTTCAAATGTTGAGAGAAGTCTGTGCAATTTCATCAAACCTCGAGGGATGTTTGTGCAATTCCCCATATATTGAACAATTTTATAGTAAAAATACATTTGTTTGAGATTTTTCCCTATTTGGTCTTGTGTATTTGGCTATTTCTACTACTATTTGAATTTTTGATTCAAATCATGTTTATTGAATAATGTGTGGTGCAGATATCTGATAATTTGATGTGCTTTGTATTATAGAAAAAGGTTTTTCATAATCAGCAATAGTTTTTACTTCTGAAAACCTTTTATCCTTGAATTAATTGATTTTTATCTGGTTTGGATCACTGGATGGCAGGTTTTATTGGGTCACATGAATAGATTTTTAGTTTCTTGATTTAATTATTGTGGTTTTAGGAAATGGCATCTATAAACTATCCTGAAATGTTTTCGTGTCATATCCCTTAAAATGATCATCGATGATTTTTTTTTTTTACGTTCAAAATTGAAAATGGTAAAAATAAATTCCAAAAGAACAAATGATTGGGGATGGCAATGCCGCAATTGAGTGGATTGTGGGAAGGATACCCCAATCTCCATCACCTTGTTCGTTTGAAATTTGTATCCCCATTCTTGTATCTGTTTTAAATTTTTTTATTAAGTTTTAATTAAGCGAGGTAGTTTCTAGGAATTTGATATCCATTCCGGTATCCGAAAAAAAAATGCTAAATTTTTATGTTTTACTAGTTAGGTTTAATAGACTTTATTGTTTATTAAAAAACGAATTTGAATCCTCCAACCTAATCTTTGTTCTGACCTAAATAGGGCAGGTGACAAGTGTAATAAATTGCTGAGATTTATTTATTGAGTAATGCTAGGTTTCCTAAATTTTTCCCCAAAAAACTTCCCAAATTATATGGTACGGTGAGTTCTCAACATCTTGTAAATCATGAGTTTTTATATGGTGAGGGATGTGATGTTAATAACTCATTATGCCACATAATTTGAAAAGTATTTTTTGGGAATTTTTTTGGAAAGCTTAGCATTACTCTTATTTATTTTATTTATTTCACTTTCTTTATCTTTAAATGCAGAGTATTATTTAAGTGGTAGATCAGCTCATCAGATGATTCAAATCCTTTTTTTTTTAATTTTTTTAAATTGAAGCAACTTAGCAACTAGCTTTTAGGTTTTTGTGAGAATATATATATATATATATATATATACGGTCTTTCTATTATCAGTTCGAACTGACAATAAATATATCAGGACGAAGAATGTGGACCACGGATTATGGAGAAGTTTTGACAAGTGCATATACTTTGAGTCAAAATATGTAAATCTAGTGGTCCACATTCTTCGTCCTGATATATTTATTGTCAGTTCGAACTGATAATAGAAAATCCGTATATATATATATAATGAGAGGTAACAACTAACAATTACGTAACTAATTTTATATATTTATAAAATAATGGAGGTGGTGGGGCGAATATAAATAAACCATATCCATCCTCATTTCTGAAAATAAAATGGACATCAGGATGATATCTATCTCACTTCAATCCCTAGAATGGTATACCTTCCCATCTTAAATGGAGTGGTCCAAAACATTATCATTTTATCATGCTCACATGCTTGCATGTTAAATTTTAATAAAATTAGAGGGTATAAAATTAAGTTTCTCCCAGTGGTGCACCCTAATAAAATGATCATGCTCACATGTTTGATTGCTAACTTTTATTGAAGCATTAAAATTGTGGTATGTTGAATGTGATTAGGTAAAACATGCTCTTTATATTCTATTCCATTTTTTTTTTCTTAAATCACAATAAGCAAAATTTACATGCAGTTTTTTCTATAAGTATGCTATGAAAGCAATAGCACAATTTATTCAATAAATTTATAAATTGAGAGTTACAATAAATGCAAAGTTTAGGTATTTGTAATATCACCAAAATGAGATATTGGTGTGAATTAAATTGATCTTTGCATTAATAAAATTATTGAATGGAATCATTTAGCGGAAAGAGGTTTAAAGAGGTTTAGTAGTATCCTAAAAATATTTGTGATTTTTTTTGAATTCAGATAGACACTAATTGATATCTCTTATATCACATAGATCCTTTGTTGATATCGAATAAGAAAAATATGGAGTTTCTACTGAATTGAAAAGGGCCATGTGATATCAATAGACACTAATTGATATAAAAAAAGCCCAGTGAATATCCATGGTTGATCAGGCTTAAAAATCAAATCGTTGACAACCCCAAATGAAACTGTTGACATTGCTTTTTTTTCTCAACTACTCTTTGATCGCAAATTATGTATGTGTTATGATTTATCTGTGATTATTTTACAAAATCACCATCTTTCGGTTGAGGTTACAGTGTTTGATTTAGACTTGTTTATAAGAATTTTGATAATTTTTTCTCTCTTTTTGTTTTCTATTTTTGAGAATTCACTTGCCCATGAAAAATTTTAACTTGATATTCTCAACGGAATTTATGAAGAAGTTCACGAAACATATCAATAAAGAGTTCGATGCCATCCTAAAGTCAAATTCACACGTTGAGAAGGTCGACAAAGAGTGGATTGATATTATCCCTTTCTCACCCAACTCGTTGGAGTTTCGTAGCTCCATTTATAGTTGCTTGAATGTTTGTGATCTTAATAAAGTGTGTAATGGAGATTGAATAATGTACAAGATACTCGATCAACTAATGACTAATAGTGTATACCAGACTTTTCTTTTTCTTCGCTTATGTGAATGGTATTCGGGTGGCTCCATTTCTTGTGACTCAATTATAGTTTAGAAAATGACTTGGAGAAGATGAAATTGAATGAATTGCTCTCTGAGTTCCACTGCATTAAAGATTTAATTAATATGATTGATCGATCTCCTAATTAATAGACAAAAGAAAAAAAAAAAAAAAAAAAAAAATCTGTTTTGGAATTTGCAAAAGAATTTAAAAATTCAATCATTCTGTCCAACTGCTTAAAATTGATATTGAGGATTAGCAGTAACTCAGTAAGAAACTTGAGTCCATTAAAAAAAAAATTAAAAAAAAAAAGTACGAAACTTGAACAAAGAAAACAAAATTTGTTAATATTTTTTTCTAAATTTGAGATTTAGAGGAGGGGGTAAATTCGAACCCACAATCTTACAGTGTAGTTGTGAGGGGCAAATGATTGGAATAATCTTATCTCATCATGTCTAAAATTTATGAACTCCTTAAAAGCAAAGTTTGCTGTATTGAGAGAATGTCATGATTGATATTGTATGGGTAACAAAAACAATAATATATATTTTTTAATAAAGTGTTTGTGCACTTTTCCCTTCACTTCTGTGATCAGGGTTGAGTTTCACCTCTACCCATTAAATCATAAAGTGTGGGAACCTTTTTGTTGTGGGAGTTGTATTTCGGACCGTACTCTTATCGATTGGCCTCGTTAAGTCCCGATAGACCTCTGACCTGTGTTGAATTAAAACTAAAAATTAAAATATGATGTTTTGTTAATTAAGATTTTTTGTGACTTTAATGCGTGTTACCGGTCCAATTTGAAATTTTTTTCTTGAACTATTACAATATTTCAGAATTGGGGATAGAGAACCCACAACCTTATAGATGCATGTGTCAGGGGCGAAACTCATCTTGTGTTTGAATTTGTTAAGAGGAAGGATAAAGAGAACCTTTTGAGATCAAAACTGAACATTCAAGTCACTATGAGTATGGGCTCTTCTTTTTTTTTTAAAAGTTGATATGGGCCTAGCCCGGCCCATAATTTAAAAGGACCATGTGATCCAATAATCAATAAAAAAGCCCAGTGCATATAATAAAACCCTAGACAACTAGTCTTGGTCTTCACTATATAAACCTACTTCAACCTGAGCCTATCCCTTTCTCTCTCTACGTTCCTTGTTCACGTTTGTTTCGGAAAAAATGGCGGCACCGTTGCTGACGAAGAAGATAGTGAAGAAGAGGACCAAGCACTTCAAGAGGCCCCAGAGCGACCGCAAGATCTCTGTCAAGGTATTATATATATATATATTTTTACTCTACACTTGTTTTTTTTTTGATGAAACTGTGAAGAGCGCTTGTGTTTTATTGTATTTTGATTTGTGGATCTAGGAAGGAAATGATGATATGTATTTGTCGCCCCAGTCTTATTTGCATCTTTTGATGCAAGATGGTGATTGACTTTTTTGTTATCTGATTCCTTCGATTTGTTTTCATGGATGCAATTATTGTTTTTAAGTTGTTATTTGTTAGATTGCTGTTTTCAAGTGAATGTTATAGTTTGTGTACAAGTTGGTTTGATATGGATGGATATGATGATTGATTTTTTGACACCCAGTCAGACTTTGTATCTCTTGATGCAATGTGGTGATACAGCGATCGACTATCTGATCCTCTTTGATTTTTTATTTTCTATCTGTTTTTTTGGTGAAGAAATTGAATTTTGTTATTAAATTACTACATAATTTTAAGGTTGCTTGGGTTTGGTGTATATAGATATTTCATGATTTTGTGTAACGAGAATGATTTTTTTTTTGCTGGTGAGATATGATGATTACGTTTTTGACACCCAGTCTTACTTCCATTTGGAATCTGGTGATATATTGGCGTTTTATCTGATCTCATTATGTACCAAATTGTTTTTCTATGTGCTATTTTCATGTCATTTTAAAACTAAGTTTCGAGTGATGTAAATATGCAACGAGGCATGATGATATTTTATCCATAGCTTCTGCAGTTAGATGATGAACAAAACATGCACTACCATCTGATCTCCGTTGCATATTAAATTCCTATTTTTCTAATTTTTTTTCTCAAATACTCTTTGATCATGTTAATGTTTTTGATATTATTTGTCTGCAATCTGTGATGCAAATTATGTATTGTGTTATGATTTATCTGTGATTATTTTACAAAATCACCATCTTTCGGCAGAGGTTGCAGTGTTTGATTTAGACTTGATGTTTATTTGGTTTTTGATAATTTTTTCGTTCTTTGTTTTATGTTATTGAGTATTTTGAGAATTCACTTGCCCATGGTATCTGATGCCCAGATCTTTTTCCTTCTGTAGCTGGGCATCTCGTTTTTAGGGCAGAAATGAAAAGAACAGTTTTTGCGACACTGATGCTTGATTTGTTAAGCTTTCTGTTACAGTATCGCTGTTGACATCTTTCAAATTGTGTAATTGTTTTCTTGAATAGTTTTGTGAAAATATTCTTGAAAATGTTTGGAATATTGGGAAATTTTGAAAGTTTTCAAAAACGGTTCAGAAATAATTATTTGTGATTTGAAAGTTGGGTCTTTTTCTGTTTTATATATTCTTACGGTGAGACCGCCCTTCTTTCATACCGTTTTCTGTTTTAATTTCTTTCAGACAAACTGGCGTAGACCAAAGGGTATTGATTCTCGTGTGAGGAGAAAGTTCAAGGGCTGCACTCTCATGCCCAACATTGGATACGGAACTGACAAGAAGACCCGTCATTATCTTCCTAATGGGTTCAAGAAATTCGTTGTTCACAATGCAAAGGAGCTTGAACTGTTGATGATGCACAACAGGTATATCATATATGTTTGAATTTCCCCAATGTGTTGCATAATCTGAGATTATAGTTTTGTTTTTAATGCTAATGATTTTTACTTGTGTTCAGGACCTACTGTGCTGAGATTGCACATGATGTTTCAACAAAAAAGCGTAGAGAGATTGTGGAGCGAGCTTCTCAGCTTGATGTTGTTGTGACTAACAAATTGGCTAGGTTGCGCTCGCAGGAGGACGAATGAGCTATTAGGTTAAAGTAGTATTTGGTACTGTTTAGTACTCATCTGTGTTTGTTGTTATTGTTCTACCAAAGTTTTGATAATTCTGACTATTATATACTTAGCTTGGATTATCTACTTAAGTTGCTGTGTTAATTTTTTTGTTAGTAAAAATACAATTGTTTGAGATTTCTACCTATTTGATCCATCTTGTTGGCTATTTCTACTATTTGAATTTTTGATTCAAATCATGTTTAAAGATTAATGTGCAGTGTTGAAATCTGATAACAATTTGAGTTATTATACAAACAGATTTTCCATAATCAGCTTTGTTTCATTTTTTACAATATTTCGTTGGATAAATTGATGTAGGTGGAAGAATATTAATATGAAAATCTCCGTTTTTAGGACCTGAAAACTTTTTATACTGATTGATTGATGAAAACTTTTTAATCCTTGAATTAATTGATTTGGTATTAAGGAGGTGGATTTATCTCGATCATTCATTTTAATTGAGGAGTGAAAATAAATATATAGGGAGGAAGCTTTGTTTCCTTAGATTTAGATAGGCTTTAGCCGGAATATAATTTGAGGAGAGAATTAGGGTGGCTTAGAGCAAATTCGTAAATTTTGGTCTAGCCTCCCTATTAATAGTTAAAGATGTGTTGATTTTTTTTGTTTAGCATCACCGATAAGCAAAAAAGCAACACATCTTTGACAATAGAGAGGTTGGATCGGTATTTGCTCTAATAGCCGTCCTACTTCTTTTCTCAAATTATTTTCCGGCCAATGCCTTCCTAAATCTAAGGAGACAATGCTTTTTTTTTCTATTTATTTATTTTTTTACTCCTAATTAAAATGAGTGGTCAAGATAAGTCTACATCCGTAATATTCAATGATCTAAATTTAAGTAGCCATTTTAATTCACTCCTCAATTCTTTTTTAATATTTCCTTTTAAATTAAAAATAATAATAGTAATAATAAGGTTTCTTGGAATGTTAATTCTTTATATGGTGCTTCTCATTTGTAAAAAGTATACTTAACTCTCTAAATGTAAGGAAAATATAATGAGCTTTATTGGGGATGCTCTTTTATAACTTTCATGAAATTGTTTCATATCTTCATTTCCGGAATTCTTATATATATATATATATATATATTTAAAATTATAAAATTAAATTCGAATGGAACAAAATGATTAGAGATGGCAATGGGGTGGATTGAGGATGGATACCCATTATCCATATGGTATCAATTTGAAATTTAAAATTTCCAATTAAGTGGAAGCCTCGAATTGAGGGTGTCATATGCATCCCCTATCCGTTAAAAATGGTTAAATTTTTTATATTTTATTAGTATAGGTCTGTAGTATTTCTAGTTTTTTATTTTAAAAACATGCTTTTAGGTTTTTGTTGAGAAAAAAAAAAAGTAATTTATTTTATATAATTTTAAGCGGTAGCTCTATTGCCACTCCAAAAAAGGGTTCGGATATTGACACCCAAAAATATGATAAGCACACTCATATTTATAAGTATACCTATGTCTAAAATTTAAAACTAAAACATTACTATAAACACCCATCTTAATACCAATAATACTCTTATTTAAATGAATGTTTTCATATTAATACAATTTATTTATAAACATTCTTAAGTTATTAACACACTCAATTTCACAAATGATAAATTCTTAAGTTTTCTACGCTCGAAAACACAGTCCGAAGAATTTTTAAATTTCGAGAAGCTCTACTTGAAGGAAATGAAAACAATTCAAAGTTTCTTTCCAATAAAAGTTAAAATTAAATAGATTATAGTCTTAGCTGTATTCAAAATCCTCACAAGCACAGCTTTGCTTGCATTTAGCAGCTGTGTATTTATAGTCTTGAAGAGAAGTTTTATCTGGTGAGAGGGATCACAATTTTTGCAGAAGCAGAGATGGGAATTGTTGCTGAAGAAATCGTCCCTCATTCTAAGTCTCCTAGTAATCTTCTTTGTCCTTTACGGATCCTCGTAATTTGTAAATTCACTGTGGTCCATAATACATTCGACTCCAAAATTGTTCATGCTCTGTTGAACATTCACAAAAATTCGATCATTGTTCCAACAATAGGAAATATAGTGGTTTGTTACTTTGAAACCATTACTTTGTTATATGATAATGGGAGATTTTGATACTTGAAATAGAATTAGGGTTTAGTTTTTTATTTTTATTTTAATAAAGTGATATAGTTGAAGATATGAGTGTAATTAATGGGTGTACATAGTATTTGGTTTATTTTTAATTAAACTAATTTGTCCTTATTGGTGAATTCCTATTGGGATATTTTTGTAATTAAAATTTTTATTAAAATATAGGTGTACTTATCATATTTATGGGTGTCAATATCGGCACCCTAAAAAAAAATGGTCGTACACCCTTCTTTTTTATAAAAAAAAATTATTAAATTTAGAAAAATCAAAATTAACTCGGCTGCACCCATACCATAATAATGACATATGCCAAACCCACCAAAACTCTAAAATTTTAATCAAAATCAGATTTCAAGCTTGAAAGTCCACGAGCTTCAACACCAACAAGGCCAAAACCCATTTTTATCCATGACAAAACATTTCTCTAGCACATTTTTTTTTTTCAAATCCCAAACCTTGCAATAACTAACCTCTTTTGCACCATTAACATCACCACATTGCATCAACCCAGAAATCATACTGTAAAATGTGAAAATATATCATGTTCATGAATTCTATTTAATAAATATATAGTTTTGTTGAACAAGTTAACAACTGAATTTGGAAATAAAGCCTATCAGCGCGTGGTGTTTTGATGGGACATTTCATCTAACAAATAGTTTAGAGAGAAATTATAAGATTAAAGTGACAAAATATATTGTAAGGTTAGTGTTGGTATTCTAAATGGTGTGGTGAGTGATAACTAATTTTAAAAATTTTATTAGGGTGGTGTGGGAAGAATTTTTTTGGCACCCTTCTAGGCAACAATTATATATCCATAGACCATATACATCCTTATTTATTAGGATTATATTTATCCCTACTACGTTTTGATATAATGGTATCCAGATAATTTTACCATTCCTAGAAATGATGTGACAACCTGAAATTTATTGTGTCCGAAACTGATCATGCTCACATGCTTGCCTGTTAAGTTTTAATAAAATTAGAGTGCAAAAAAGTTTCTCTAGTGGAAGTGTTAACACCATAATAAAATGATCTTGCTCACATGCTTGATTGTTACTTTTATTAAAGCACTAAAATTGTGGTATGTTAAATGTGATTAGGTAAAACATGCTTTCTACATTCTATTCCATTTTTTTTTTAAAATCACAATCAAGCAAAATTTATATGTATTTTTCTATAACTATGCTATGAAAGCAATAGCCCAATTTATCAATAAGGTTTATGAATTAAAAATGAGAATAAATGTAAAGTTTAGAGATTTGCAATCTCACCAAAAATGAGATATCGGTGTAAATTAAAAAACTCTGTCGCCCAAAAAAAACAAAAAATGGCAAGAAAGTCACAGAAGGTGTACGGCTGCTTATCCTCTAAAGCAGATTTGCTACACAGAAGTTAACTTTAGGAGGAGAAGGAGAATGAAGTAACTTCAACTAAAAGAGCCAAGAGAATTTTTTCTTTGAACAATTTAAGCATAAGCATTTTTAGTTAATAACTTGTGGTGTGTATATCTTATATCTTATATCTTATATTCCACAATCAGCATTTTTTTTTTTTTAATTTTCCATTGTAGCCAACTTCTCGTTATGAATGTTCCAACTTGTGTTTCTCAAAATATCTTTAATCACAATCTTAACTTGTAATACAATAGTTTAAAATCACACCAATCACGATCTAAAATATGTAAATCTTTTAACAAACAATTTTGATATAGATGGAAAAAAAAAAAAAATTGACAAAAGTTTTTGATATCATCAACCGTTGAAAATGTTAGTATTGACAAAGTTTTAAATGTCTTGATGAATAATTTGATATAGATGGAAAAAAAAAAAAAAATTGAAATGAAAATCCCAGGTTTTTTAGTTTCGCCCCGGTTGAGATCAATAGGATTTGGAATAAAATTACACACATAACATTATCAAACAATGAAAAATGAAAATAGTTCAAACGGATAGAATCTAACATTTTTTACATTCAACATTGAATATGGAGAGAAGAACATATGAGATGAGATCCATGAATGGTCACACTTTGTTGTGTGGTGGCGTGCAACACAACAACCAAGTTGCCAATTTCGAGTTGCTAGAGGATGGTTTCGACCACAATAAATTTGTTCATGTTGATGTGGTTAAAATTATTTATATGCAATCTATGATGCAAATTATGTTTGTGTTATGACTTATCTGTGATTATTTTACAAAATCATCACCATCTTTCGGCTCGAGTTAGAAGAAAGGGATGCACTCTGATGCCAAACATTAGATACGAAACAAACAAGAAGACCCGTCATTATCTTCCAAATGGCTTCAAGAAATTCGTTGTTCCACAAAGGAGCTCGAACTTTTGATGATGCACAACAGGTATAGGTATATATGTTGAACAAATGAATAGATGTTTGAATTTCCTCAATGTGTTGAGTTTGGAAGATCTTCACTCTAAGTTGCGAGTTAATTTTTTTTGTTAAAAAATACATTTGTTTACCAATCATGTGTTGGTGTGAGTGGTTCGGCGCTCTCATCCCTTAAGCAAGGTCGTGGGTTCAACTCCCCTTGTGAACGGAGCTACACATATTGGGAGCACTTTACCCCTTAGTGGGCCGACCCGGTGCGAGTCCGGATTAGTCGGGGTGTGGTCTGGGCTGATTGCACCGTATGGTGGATCCGCTCCACCCGGAAACCGGATGGTTTAAACCAAAAAATACATTTGTTTGAGATTTTTCCCTTTTTGATCTTGTGTCATTGGTTATTTCTACTACTATTTGAATTTTTGATTCAAATCATTTTTATTGATTAATGTGTGATTCAAATGAATAGATCTTGGGTGCATCTAATGTACCATACATCACCCACCCAAATGTTGCCACATAAGCAACTTTGCTCACATGGCAACATCTGGGTGGGGGATGCATAGTGTAGCCCGCTGCACCCAAGTTTTTTCCGTGGTGCAGATATATGATTTTTATTTTTTACATTCAAAATTGAAAATTGTAAAAATAAATTCCAAAAGAACAAATGATTAGGGATGGCAATGCCGCAATTGAGTGGATTCAGGGAAGGATATCCCAATCTCCATCACCTTATTCGTTTGAAATTTATACCACCATTCCTGTATTTGTTTTAAATTTTTTATTAAGTTTGAATTAAGCGATGTAGATTCTGGGAATTTGATATCCATTTCAATATATATCCGAAAAAATGTTAAATTTTTATATTTTACTAGTCAGGTTTAATAGACTTTAGTGTTATTAAAAAACAAATTTGAATCCTCTGACCTAATCTTTGTCATGACCTAAATAGATCGGGTGTAATCAATTACCGAGATTTATTTATTGAGTAATGCTAGGCTTCTTAATTTTTTTTCCAAAAAACTTCCAAAATTATGTGGTACATTGAGTTCTCAACATCTTGTAAATCATAAGTTTTTATGTGGTGAAGGATGTGATGTTCATAACTCACCATGACACATAATTTGAAAAGTTTTTTTGGAAAAAAATTTGGAAAGCTTCGCATTACTCTTATTTATTTCACTTTTATTTCTTTAAATGCGGAATATTAGCTCATTAGATGATTCAAATCCTTTTTTTTTGTTATTTTTTTTTGTTATATATATATATATATATATATATAATTGAAGCAACTTAGCAACTAGCTTTCAGGTTTTAGTTAGATAAATAAAAAAAATTATATAATGAGAGGTAACAACTAACAATTACGTAACTGATTTTACATATCTATAAAATAATGGAGGTGGTTGGGCGAAGATACATAAACGATATCCATCCTCATTTCTAAAAATAAAATGGATACTAGGATGATATCTATCTCACTTCAATCCCTAGAATGGTATCCCTTCCCATCTTAAATGGAGTGTCCAAAACATTATCAATTTATCATGCATTCGTATGAGATGTTGGAACTTCAAAAATTAATCCAACGTTCGGCCACCCTGGATAATAATGACAATTTATTGTTATTATGAGGAGTTGAACTAACAAGTTACAACCTCATATCAAAGTGGTAAGCCTTTACCGTCTGACTACAATGCTTGATTTGATAACAATTGCACAATATTTATATATAACCTATATGAGTTGTTAGAAATTTTTTTTTTAAAAAAAAAAAACCTTGTTAGATAAATTTAAATTTATTCAACCAATCAAAAATCTAATTTGAATAACAAACATATATTGAAAAATATTTATTGGATTGCAAATCGGGTTTAGTGATAATGTTTTTTTGTCAATTTATGTTATTTAATTAAATGATCAAACCTTAAAGTGGTAATCAATTGAGATGATGTTAATCGAGAATGTGATAAGAGTTAATTAATTAATAATTAAGGACATATTAGTTTAATGAGGACCAACTGTAGAGAAGATGCCACACCCTAAACTTAGGAAATGGAAATCTATTGGATAAGACTTTTTTTTTTTTTTAGTGTACATTATATATTTTCTTTAATTAAAGTTTTATATACTGGACGTCCACTACTGATTAGTTTGGTGATGGTGGATTTATCCAAAAAATTTAATTTTAATTAATTGACTTTTAATATTTTTTAGCATATATATATATATATATATATATATATATATATATATATATATATAAAAATTTAATTAATTAATTAATTTTGGTATATATTTTTTTAATTTTAATTAACTTTTCCCTACGAATTTTGAGTTTTGTGGGAAAAGGTTACATGTGCTGACGACACTTGTTTTGTGGGGATAAGTTTTTTACCCTTAGCCTACGAATTTTGAGTTTTGTGGGGAAAGGTTACCTACGCGGACGAAACTCGTTTTGTAGGGAAAAGTTAATTGTGCTTACAAATCTTGCTTTGTTTCCTAAAGTTTTTTGGGTAAAGACTAAAATTCTTGTAGTGTCACACGCTTGCATGTTAAAAGGACTAATTGCATAAATGTCCCTTGACATTAGGCCTAATTGCACGTATATGTAGCTTTTGCTCAATATTACATTGATATCCCCTACTGTTAGAATTGCACTGTTATAAGTTAAAGGTTGAGGGGTAAAAACTTTTTAATCCTTGAATTAATTGATTTGGTATTAAGGAGGTGGATTTATCTCGATCACTCATTTTAATTGAGGAGTGAAAATAAATATATAGGGAGGAAGCCTTGTTTTCTTAGATTTAGATAGGCTTTAGTCGGAATATAATTTGAGGAGAGAATTAGGTTGGCTTGGAGCAAATTCGTAAATTCTGGTCTAGCCTCCCTATTAATAATTAAAGATGTGTTGTTTTTTTGTTTAGCATCACCAATAAGCAAAAAGACGACACATCTTTGACAATAGAGAGGCTGGATCGGTATTTGCTCTAATAGCCTTCATACTTCTCTTCTCAAATTATTTTCCGGCCAATGCCTTCCTAAATCTAAGGAGACAATGCTTCCTTCCTATTTATTTATTTTTTTACTCCCAATTAAAATAAGTGGTCAAGATGAGTCTACATTTGTAATATTCAATGATCCAAATTTAAGTAGCCATTTTAATTCACTCCTCAATTCTTTTTTAATATTTCCTTTTTAATTAAAAAAATAATAATAATAATAAGGTTTCTTGGAATGTTAATTCCTTATATGGTGCTTCTCATTTGTAAAAGTACACTAAACTCCCTAAATGTAAGGAAAATATAATGAGCTTTATTAGGGATGCTCTTTTATAACTTTCATGAAATTGTTTCATATCTTCATTTCCGGAATTCTTTTTTTTATTTAAAATTGTAAAATTAAATTCGAATGAAACAAAATGATTAGGGATGACAATTGGGTGGATTGAGGATGGATACCCATTATCCATATGGTATCAATTTGAAATTTAAAATTTTCAATTAAGTCGAAGCCTCGAATTGAGGGTGTCATATGCATCACCTATTCGTTAAAAATGGTTAAATTTTTATATTTTATTAGTTTAGGTCCGTAGAATTTCTAGTTTTTATTTATTTTAAAAACTCGCTTTTAGAGTTTTAGGTTTTTGTTGAGAAAAAAAAAAAAGGAATTTATTTTAAATAATTTTAAGCGGTAGCTATATTGCCACCCCAAAATAAAATTAGAGGGTATAAAATTAAGTTTCTCCCAGTGGTGCATCATAATAAAATGATCATGCTCACATGTTTGATTGTTAACTTTTATTGAAGCATTAAAATTGTGGTATGTTGAATGTGATTAGGTAAAACATGCTCTTTATATTCTATTCCATTTTTTTTTTCTTAAATCACAATAAGCAAAATTTACATGCACTTTTTCTATGAGTATGCTATGAAAGCAATAGCACAATTTATTCAATAAAAATTGAGAGTTACAATAAATGCAAAGTTTAGGTATTGCAATATCACCAAAATGAGATATTGGTGTGAATTAAATAGTATCAAAAGCTTAAGCAATGCAGGTGTTTCAGATGTTTACAGATGGTTATTGCTAAGATGGTTATTGCTATGATAGTTAATGATCATATATTATAGCATTGACATTAGCTACGGATAACGGACACAGATGATTATTGCTATGATACTAAACGATATTCCTGCTCGAGTTCTAGTTTAGATTTTCCGGTGAACACCACCACTTCAAATCTTACATCCACCTTGGTTTTTATTGTGAGGAATTGATCCCAAATCTGGGATAAATTGCCATTGTCTTCTGGAGCCATATTGGAAAATACCATGTAACTTTAATCATAATAATACATATGGCAAAAGTGTGGTAATGTGTATTAGTATGCTAAATATATGTCTATAACGTGTGCATATGAGAGAAAAATTGATATTTGCATCTCTTTAAAATTGTATGTGACCAAACAATTTTGTTTTCAAAAATTCCAACATTAATACCCTGAAGTAAAACTATTAAAATGATAAAAATAAATATATCTCATAAATAGTATTAATACAATATTAATATTTTAAACATTTTAATAAAAAATATAATTAGTTAAAAAAAAATTATAATATCTTTTTATTAAAATATTAATTATTTGTTAACTAAAACTTAAATAGTGATTATTTAAAATTATAAAAAAATTAAGAAGAGAAAACCATTGAATCTAATTATAATAAAAACTAAACTAAAATAAAAAAATCTATATAAAAGAAAAAAGAAAAGAGGGAGGAAGTAACTATTATGAATAAATAAAAATTCATCCCAAATCTGGGAAGAGGTGGATCTTCTACTTTTATTTTTATCTTAATTATTTTATAACTGATTAAATTAATATATGATAAAAAAAAAGGGTGCACGGACAGTTTTTTTTTTTTTTTTTTCGTCTTTCGTCTAATCACCTATCTACGTATTTTTTTTGAAGTTTTTTACCATTAGTAAGATTCGAACCACTAACTTGGAAGTCATTTATCAAAACTCGTTCTTTTACCAGCAGAGCTACGCCCCTGGAGACGGTTGCACAGACAGTTATTTACCATTTTAACGATACAAATATCTCCGCCCTGTTATGTTTTGTTTTCTATTTTGATAGGGTTTTTGTATTACAAACCAGGAGGCCTGTGCTATGAAATCTAGTCCGGACATCAAGTTGGGCCGAGCTCATTTTGTTTGTCTGGCTGACCCATTCTCACAAATCAAATTCAGTGAAAAATAGAAATCCAATTAGGAGCGAGCTTCTCGATTGTGTTTTTATAAGTATGCTCTATCAAGTTTTGTCTTGGGCCAAGCTCGTAGTGTTGGTCTGGCTTACCAGACTGACCCATTCTCACAATTCACAAATCAAAGAGCCAATTTTATACAATTTTAAAATTCCAGTGTTACTCTTGAATTAAATTATTAATCTTTAATTAAAAGATATAATAATTTCTATAAGTATTTTACTTTTTTTCTAATTTTTAATTTTAACTGATTAAACCGAATTAAAAATAAAATAAAAATAATAAAGAAAAACAAAATTCCAAATCAAAAACTGTCAGAATTGTAGCCTCCCGTTAGTAATCCGTTAGTCAAACATTACCAATTTGAAAAAAATAAATCAGAAAGGGAAATATGTAACTTTACCCTAAAACATATTATCTGCTTAATTGCTTATACAGAAATTAAAAAGGTTTAATGTTATATATTAGCAAAGCTGGCTGCCTCTTTCATGAATTGAAATTCTCTCATATATGAAAATAGTTCCAACTTGACTACCAAAATATCTTTAATCACAATCTTAATATATAATACAACAATTTAAAATCACACCAATTACGATCTACAATTTCGAAAACTGATTAACAATTATTTTTCCTTAAAAAAATAACAATTATTTTTAAATTGAAATAAATATATTATCCTTATTGAAAGGTTAGGGTGTGTTTGGTAGACGTTTTTCATTTACTATTTATCGAGAAGAAAAATGAAAATGAAAACAGTGTTTTGGTTTCAGTCTCAAAATTCGAAAACGCGTTTGGTAACATATGCTGAAAGCTTTATTTTGAAAATAAAAACGGTAAATACGGATCCGGTAGATTAATTGAAAATGTAATATTAAGGGGCTGTCTGGTAGTCCGTCCTATAAGCATTTTTCGTTTATTGTTTTTCAAAAAGAAAAATGAAAATGAAAACAGTGTTTTTGGTTTCAATTTCGAAATCCAAAAAGGCGTCTGATAGCATATGCGGAAAACAATATTCTGAAAATAAAAACATTAAAAACGCGTCTCGTAGGTTAACTGAAAATTTTCAAAAATTTTCAATAATTCATCCCAAATAATTATCAATAATTATCAACCGAGTCATATTTTTCATTAAATTAAAATTTTAAATTTTAAACAATTTTTTTTTATTTACAAAATGTAATATCTACCGGTAGAGATCAGATTTGATGCTTCAGTTGGATGAATTGCACCCCAAAATCTATAATCATCATCATCTCTGTTCTTACAATGAGTCTCAAGAGGAATACACAATCTTCAGCTCAATAATTCCGCATATTGATAAGCCATACACAATTTTTATCCAATGAAAGCTAAGTACTGAATTTAATAATGTGTATTTACTATGTTTATAATCAACAAAAATAAGGAGTTGTCATATATAATTTTTTTTTTTTTTTTAGAAAATGAAAATAAAAATGACAGTATTAGACTATCAGTCTTCTTCTCTTCACACAGGAAGGAATTGCTTCATCCTTATCCAAATATTAAACATTAATAAATAAATAAAAAGTAAAATAAGAATCGAATGAGCCGCCGATCTGGCCTTGGAGGAGGTGAGATCCTCCTCCAACGTCGAGGACGAAGAAGAGAGAAGAAGAAGAAGAAGAAGAGAGAAGAAGAAGAACTGACTAGAGTCACCTGACGAAGAAGAGAAGAATGAAAGAAAAAAAAAAAGAATCCGATTTTTTTTAAATGAAAAGCAAAACGAAAAACAAAATGAAAAACATGTTTAAAGTGTTTTCTATGTTTTTTAATTTTAACATTGATATTGTTTTTCATTTTGTTTTTATTTTTTGAAAATAAAATGAAATATGTTTAACGAATGCGAATTCAAAATTGTTTTCGGAAATCAAAAACAAAAACACACTAAAAAGCCACTACCGGATAGTTTATGGGGTGTTTTTGTTTTTGTTTTTCGAAAACGATTTTAAAAACGCGTTCGGTCACCATTTTTCATTTTGTCTTCGAAAAACAAAAACAAAATAGAAAACAAAACCAACGTTAAAAGTGAAAAATTTGAAAAACACATTAAACATGTTTTCCTTGTTTTTCATTTTTTTTTTAAATAAAAATAAAAACTCACATTTTTTTTTTCTTCCTAGATCACCTCCTCATTCTTCTTTCTCATATCATCATCATCTTCTTCTTTCCCAAATCTTCCTGGATTGTCTCCTCCTCCTCTTCCTTCTTCTTCTTCTTCTTCTTTCCTAGATCTTCCCTAATGGCCTCCTCCTCCTCCTTCTTTCCTAGATCTTCTTATTCTTCTCCTTCTTTCCCAAATCTTCTCCTTATTATTATTATTATTATTTACTTTTCATTAGACAACTTTTTTTTATTATACATATTTTTTTATTTTTCATCAGTTGTCTAAACAATTTCTTATATGAATTCTCTAATTATATATATCTCCCATGATAATTTTGATGATGTTATAGAGATTTTTCGTCAGCATGACACGTTAGCAAAGATAGTGGATAATCCAGAAAATACAGCAAACCACGTCATCAAAAGTCAAATGTGAGACATGTCATCAAAAGGGTTAGTAGAAATGCGTGGCAACACCATATGAGGGGCCATCTGCAAATGGAATATGATTGGCCAAAGATCTACTTGGCCAGGAATATACTCAGCCTAGAATTTGCTCGGCCAAGAATCTACTCGGCCAAAGATTCTGCTTGGCCAAAGATCTCTACTTAGCCAAAAATGGGAAATACAACTCTGCCAAGATACGCCATATCAGGAAAAGATCCACGGAGATACTGAATCTTAGGATTACACTCCAATAAGGAAACAACCATATCTTCTCCAAAAAGAATTAGAGCTCAAATCAAGAACAATGTCAACCGTATTAACTACGGGATAAACATCAAACAAGAAAGAGATCAAGACAAACACAAAGATCCAAGCAAGAAGAATCATAATGGGATTCCACAAGTCAACTAATTGCACATCAAGTTTAGGGTTACAAAATGAATGTATAAATACAACCCATTTTCTATTGTATACAGAAGAGATATGCTAAAATAAGCACCAAGATAGATAAGTAAGTTGATTATGTAACCTATTTCATATAGTGAAACCATTTTTATCTCGCCGTCATCGGCAACTGTGGTTTTTTTCCCTCTTTCGGGGGTTTTCCACGTAAAATCACATCTCCCTTTTACATTATTTCATTTTCCACCATTAACGAACTACAAATAACATCGTTGACCTGTTGATGTTTCTCTTGACGAAAAATCACCGTCAACAAATGATATCAATCTCTTTGAACTCTCATATTCCTAAATACATAGTATTAGTACTCTTGATTTTCTTGTTTTTAAACTCTTTATTTGAATGTAATTTTTATTTAATAAAAAATTCTAACTTAGTTGATAATTATTTGAGATGAATTATTGTCAAATTTTAATATTTTTCGGTTAACCTATCGAACGTGTTTTTATTTTCAGAATATAGCTTTCAGCATAAGCTACCAGATGCGTTTTCAGATAATCAAAAACACTATTTTCATTTTCATTTTTCTTTTCGAAAAACAGTAAATGGAAAACGCTTATAGGACACACCTTAAATCTGCATTTTTAAAAAAAAAAACATTATAACCTATTATTATTCAACACTAAACCCATAATTTAGAAATAAAGAGAAAATTATTCATAAATTTTAAGAAGAAGAACCCATGATTTAGAAATAATATTAATTTTATTAAATATAAATAATTGTAATAAATTTTAAAAAATATCATTAATAAATTTTAAGAAGAAGAAGAACCCATAATTTAGAAATAATATTAATTTTATAAAATTTAAATAATAAATAGTTTAAAAAAATCATAAATAAATTTTAAGAAGAAAAATTGAAAAAGACGAAAAAAGAGTCATTTTAAAAAACAAAAAGAAAAACCTATTTATAATTTTTTGTGTTTTCATTTTTAACACTAGTTTTGTTTTCCATGTTTCTTTATTATTATTATTTTTTTAAAATGAAAACGGTTACCGAACACGAATTCAAAATTGTTTTCAGAAAGCGAAAACAAAAACACTTCAAAAAAAAAAAAAAAAAAAAAAGATACCGGACAGATCCTTAAATTGTGAAAAAAAAGTTTATAATATTTGATGAAATTGTGAAAATCGTCTTAAAATTCTTTTGGACTTTTGTATTATTGTTAGTTTAGTGTTTTGATATAATTGACTTTGACCACCTAAAAAATAATTCGCTATTAATTCTCTTGATCTCTTTTCCTATTTCATTGTAAAGTAACTACCTCTTTTGATGTTATTTCCTATTTCATTGCAAATACAATTCCCCCATGCCTATATATATAGGTCATTGTATAAGCTTTCTATAGACAGATAAATAAAATTCATTGAATTGATTTCCTCTCATTCTTCTCGATCTCCAGGTTAGTATTATTATATTTTATAAGCTTTTAGGCTTTATTTTATAGCATTCATTAGTCATTTTTTAGTATTGGATGAGAATTCGTTGAGAGTTAATTCTTTAACTTATCCAAATTAATGTACAATATTGTAACTGATATATATATATATATATATATATATATATGTGTGTGTGTGTGTTGAGATTATGTTTAAGTCCGATATTGTTTTGAATTGTAATGAGGGGTTCAAAAATTAAATAGCACTTTTTTGGGGGAGGGCTTGTGCAAATAGCACCACTTTAATAAGTCTTGTTTTAATAGCACCAAAATAGGTGGTGAGACCAAAGTGCTATATACCCCTATTTCCTCTTGTAATGAGACCATCCTTACTAGTGGTGATATTAATATATAAAATAAAATAAAATATAAAAAATAAAAAATAAAAAAAATTAGTGGGTTGCCAATAAAACCACTCTTGAAAATATTATCGTCTACTTTCAGACGATTTGTTGCACATCTATTTTTTTGGTTGACTAAACAAATATTTAAAATCGACATTAATTTCTCTTCTATTTTTAGTAAGGAAAAAAAAATAAAAAAAATAAAAAAAATTGTATACGTGATTATAGAGTACGAAATAATAACATTCCTTTTCTGTTTCAAAAAGAATAATAATAACATTCCTTTTCCACAAAGGAAACAAATTCTGTTGGTTTGTTACTACTAAAAATTGGACCAAGTCAAGTAATAACATTCCTTTTCCATTGTTACATACAGTGCTAGGGTTTTTCTTTTTGTTGATCTCCCCGACGGTGCCAGCCATGGCCAATTGGGCTCAACTTAATGATGAACTTTTGGAGGAAATTGCTCGGCGGATGACATCGCAAGAAGATCTTATAGCTTTCGGTGGAGTTTGTATTTCATGGCGATCTGCTGCATCCAAGGTCAACTTTGGATTGATTCCGTGGCTAATGCTTCCACCCAATTTATTATATGGGTTGTTCAGTGTCTCAAGAGGACTTGTGAATGCTGATGGTGGTTTCAGTCGCCAAATTATGTTGCCAGAAACCAAGTATAGAAAATACTTTTCTTGCAAGGATTGGATTGTAACACTCGATCAAGATGGCTCAATGAGTCTTTTGCATCCGTTTACAAGAAAACAAATCGAGCTCCCACACGTAAAAACATTTTCAAATGGGTTTTTTCGCTTTCTTCCCGACAGGTATAAATCTCTTATCCACAAATGTGCTCTATCAACGAGTCCTTCATCTTCATCAGACTACACAGTGATGGTTATTTACGAACAAGATCTACGATATTTGGCATACTGTAGAGCCGGCGACAAAACTTGGACTACAGTATACTCGAGGCAAACCATGTTCCATGATGTTGTTTATTATAAAGAGAAGTTTTATGCTATAAATTCTTTCAATGACATACATGTTTGTGATGTTAGGAGTGATATTAATCCAACTGTGACACAACAAGTGGGGAACATACCCGGCGAACTCTCTAAACTGAAGCCAGATAGATTATATATGGTTGAATCTGAAGGAGCATTATTGGTTGTTATGGGAAGGAAAGATTATACTGAGCATAGATCCTGGGTTTTTAGTGTGGATTTGAGCACCAATACATGGACGGAGATAAAGGATTTGGGCAAAAGATCTCTTTTTCTTAGCCAAAATTCATCTGTGTCGGTTGAAATATCATTCGATAATAATTATTGCAAGTCTAATTGCATATACTTTGTTCAAGATGGCGCGGAGATTGGTTTTTTTTGGAAGAAAAGCAGGAGGAGGAAAGGAGTTAAAAGTTTATAACATGCAAGATGGAAGCACGGAGGAAGTTTATAACATGCAAGGTGAACATCATATTCCACTTATGTGGTTGGAGAATAGTTTTTATTAGATTACTTTTCGTTTATTGTTAGATGACTTTTAATTCTGAATATTATTTACTTTTTGCCTAAATTAAAGAACTTTCTGCTTCGTAATACTAATTTCCTAACTTCTCCATTCTTCATGGTTTTTCCTTAACATTTCAGTAGATGTTGATACATAAACATAAAAGAAAATTTACAGTTAAGATTTGTTGATTTATTTATCTCTCATGCAAGTGGATATTTCATTTACACTTTGAAGAGAGAAAAGGCAATGAGAGGATCCTAACTCACCCAGTTGACTCCCCTGTCCGATTCCATCCAAATTTAATCTAATTCATCCCAAAGAAACAAACAAATCACACAATTAAAACCTTCACATATTAAAAAATCACACAATTTATTAATTTCTATTTTTGGGTGACTCACAGAAAATGTTCTAAAGATATAGGAAAAAAAAAATAGTCAGCTCAACAAAGCATACGCAACATTGATTAGTATTCAAGTTCGATTTCCTTTTTTTTTCTAAGAACCAATTTCCTTGATCGAAAATACACAAGTTCGATTTCGTGTTTTTTCTAATATCCCAATCTCCACAACCTTATTCGTTTGAAATTTGTATCCCCATTCCTGTATCTGTTTTAAATTTGTTATTAAATTTGTATCTCCATCACCTTATTAAGTTTCTAATACACAAGTAGATTCTGGGAATTTGATATCCATTCCAGTATCCTAAAAAATGTTAAATTTTTATATTTTATTAGTCAGGTTTAATAGAGGGGCGAATATACATAAACCATATTCATCCTCATTTTTTAAAATAAAATGGATACTAGCTAGATGATATCTATCTCACTTCAATCCCTAGAATGGTATCCCTTCCCATCTTAAATGGAGTGTCCAAAACATTATCAATTTATCATGCTCACATGCTTGCATGTTAAGTTTTAATAAAATTAGAGGGTATAAAATTAAGTTTCTCCCAGTGGTGCACCCTAATAAAATGATCATCATGCTCACATGTTTGATTGTTAACTTTTATTGAAGCATTAAAATTGTGGTATGTTGAATGTGATTAGGTAAAACATGCTCTTTATATTCTATTCCATTTTTTTTTTCTTAAATCACAATCAAGCAAAATTTACATGTACTTTTTCTATAAGTATGCTATGAGAGCAATAGCACAATTTATTCAATAAATTTATGAATTGAGAGTTACAATAAATGCAAAGTTTAGGAATTTGCAATATCACCAAAATGAGATATTGGTGTGAATTAAATTGATCTTTGCATTAATAAAATTATTGAATGGAATCATTTAGTGGAAAGGGGTTTAAAGAGGTTTACTAGTATCCTAAAAACATTTGTGATTTTTTTTTGAATTCAGATACATTTTTGATATCTCTTGCATCACATAGATCCTTTGTTGTTATCCGCTAGGAAAAATATGGAGTTTCTTCTAAGTTCAAAAAAATTCATGAGAACATATAAGCCTCAGTATCACATAGATTGCATGCACGGCTCCTTCAAAGACTTGCACAATTGTGTGTTGTGTTCAGCATATATTTTTCCTCCAGTAACCATAGCATAAAGGAAATTCAGCCAACAAGGCAAGCATCATATACCAAACATATTTTGTGTATGTCATCCTGCCAATATAACAAAAAATGCCCCATATGAGTTCAGCATCCAGTAATGTTTTTACTGATTTGTAGATCTAAAATCTTTTACTACTATCCAAAAAAATGTTGTGATTTTTAGATGCTTAACAAAATATTGTGAATTTCTTGAGTTTGGGTACATTATTGCTAACTACCGCCAAGAGAGACAGAACGAATTAGAACCAACAGAAATATATCCACCATTATTGTCCATTGCTTTTTCTTTACTTCCTAACATATTACAAAATCATAAAACAAATATATATATATATTTGTTTTATGATTTTGTAATATGTTAGGAAGTAAAGAAAAAGCAATGGACAATAATGGTGGATACTACACTTGCAAGGAAACAAATTATCAATCTCTGACCTCCTGAAGTTTATGCTCATCAAAAGCAACAAATTGTTATATACCACTTGATCCAGGTGACTAGTATTTAAGAGATTAGCAATGTAACAAGATGACTCAACCTTGAAAGACTCAATCTCCATACAACTTGATGTAAGAATCCCCAAAATGCTAAGAAAATCATGCAACAATTCCACAGACATGATGAATATAAGTTTCTCTTAAAAATAAATTTTGTAATTTCATGTTCAGAAAAATACAGACACAAACCTCTATAAGCTTAAACAAACTCAATTTTGTGTCTATCAATTCTCTTCTTCATAAATTTTCACTGAAAGAAACAGAATAAAAGCTTGAATTCTCAAACATGGAGTGAGAGAGAGTACTCGTATGTGCGAGCGTACCTAGAGGAGTTTGGTTCCAGAGGCCAAGACGCCAAGTCGAGAATGTGAAATGTGCACCTCCATTGCCATGAAACTAACAATCTCACAGTACGAAACAGGTTTTTATTTATTATTGTTTTGTTTTTGTTTCTATTTTAAGTTTTAACGGCAGGAGAAAAATTCAATTTACAGGGGGATTTCGGCCAATTTTGAAACAATTTGGGGAAAGTAGAGAGTTGTGCAAATTACAGCGGCAAAAATGATAATTTCCAATTACCAAACAAGTCCTGGAACTTTTTTAAAATTCCAAGTAGGTTGCGACTTTTACAAAACTGACCAAATCAGTCCCTAACGTTTTATAATGTACCATTTTAGTCCCTTATATCAAACTTCTGTTAAGTCAACTAACTGTCAAAGGGTAGATTCGTCTTATTATAATTAAAAAATATCAAATAAAAGTAAAACGTTAAAATAATATTAAAAGAAAGATAAGTTATAATAAAAGTAATACAAATAATAAAGAAAATCAAAAGTGTACTGTATACCAAAATATATTCGATAAATTTAATTAAAACTAAATTATAATAAAAATAGAACATATAAAATATAAATATATAAAGAAAAAATCTATTAAATATATAAAATTAATAAGAAACAAAAATGGTTTACATGATACAGATATCAATTTTTGAGTTTGATCTTTCTTTTGGGCAAAATTTTCATTTTAATTCTTTTGGGAAAAAATCTATTAAATATATATAATTAATAAGAAATAAAATCAGTTCCACAACTATCAACCATTAGATTTACATACTTCAGCTCAGTCAAAGTCTTCGTAAACGTACTTAATCAATAACTCACAAGTCTTGTCCTAATATTAAAAGTTCATTTAGGTCATGATGAGAGAAAAACTATATATAAAGCTGAAATTTATGAATCTAATGGTTGATAGTTGTGGAACTGATATAAATAAAATCAGTTCGTCATGAGTAGAGAAAAATTGTATATATATATATATTTGTTTGAAATTTATATCCCCATTCCTATGTATATTTAAAAAGTTTAACTAAGCGAGGTAGATTTTGGGAATTTGATATTCATTCATGTAGATAAAAAAAATGTTTATTTTTATATTTTTCTAGACTTTCATGTTTTTATTTTGAGAGCTTCTTTTGACAATCTAATTTTTTCTTTTTATACTTCTTTTCTAAAAACACTCCATTCTCAAAATTTAAATTTTTAAAAATTCTAAAGACACTTCATTTTATTACAAGATTATCCTTTTTATTTTTTTTTGAATTAAATTATTAAAAAAGAAAATTATCTCTACTAAATCATTAAATTAATTATTACATATTAAATACTCTCTCCTAAATTTTTAATTACCATATTAAACTCTCTCCTCCAATACATATCTCTAATTTCTATCTCCATTTTTTTCAAGCAAGACTAATTGTTAAGGAAAAAAAAACTTACTAATAAACTTGATTTTTAGGAACCATATGTACGTATATATTAAAATAATAATAATAATAATAATTAAAAAAAAAAAAAACAAGTACCTTGTTGGTTCTTTTTTTTTATTTTAAAAAAATCGAAATATGAAAATGATTTTTGTTACTCTTGTAGGTATATAATTGTCTAAAGAACTTTAATTCTTTCATTAGTCTTAGAAATTCTGAGTTTAATGGAATCTAGTTGAAACAATTTAAGTTTTCATATATCTTTTTTATTTATTTATTTATTTTTTTGAAAATTGACTTTTTAATATATATATATATATATATTATGTTAGTAAAAAACTAAAATATTCATGAGTTTTTTTTTTTCTTTAACTATTAATCAGAGATTTTGATTGAGAAAGTATAGAAATATGATTTTTTTTTTTATTTTTATTTTTTTGAAAAATGGAGAGAGTGCTTAAAATGGTAATAAAAGATTTAGGAGGGAGAGTTTAATACGTAATATTTAATCTAATGATTTAGGAGAGAGATTTTTTTTTTAATAATTTAATTAATTTGGAATGTATTAATTTTTTTTTTGTCTTGTTTAGTAATTTTAATTTAGGTTAAAATTGTCATTAATAAAAAAAATTAAATTGGAGTGTGAATAAATAATTTGTGGATTGTAAGGAGAAGCTCTCTTTTATTTTAAAATAGGTTTTTGGTGAGAAAAATCGAAACTAACCTTTTTTAAAATCAAAATTCACTTATAACTTTATTTTGAAAATAAGACTATATTTAATCAAATCTTTCAAGAATAATTTAAAAGTAACCTTAAAGCGACAAAAATACCCCTATAGGTTTTTTTTTTCATCTTTTTCCTTCCTTCTTAGTTCTTCACTTTCTCACCAAAATCCTTTTCTATTTCTTCAATATTGTAAAATCTCACCACAAAACTCGATTAATCTACTCATCCTATCTGTATTTCTTTTCTTTCTTTCTATATTTTTACTCCATTTCTCTTGTTTCTCTCTTTCTTAGTTATCTATTTGTCTATGGTGTGCCATGGAACAATGTTGTCATTTTGAACCAACATCGCCACTGTTTTTCTCACAAACTTGTATAGGAGTTACTCAAACTCAACATTGAAGTAAATATTTCATGAGTTTTGATAATATTTTAGATTATGCCGTGGTTAATTATGATGATCTATTTTGAAGTTTTAGAAAAATTTGGGTTTCTGATGAACGTTGCATGATAGTAGGCCATGTAATATTTTATAGTTCATCATGTAACATGTCTCAAAATTACATTACATGATAGCATGCCATATAATATGTTTTTAGTTCATCAAGTAATATAGGGTTAACAATTCATTTAAGGACAATTTTATATTTTGCACATCACCTCTTAGCAAAGGTGCATATAAGTGGTGAGGGGTTCAAATCCCACCATACACATTTTACAAGCATGTGTGAGGAGTTTTCTTCCCGGGTTATGGGAGTAGTTATATCCTATTATAAGAGTAGATATCCGAGCTGCACATGTATTTTTTGATCTCGGCATATATCAGCAATCTTATTGTAATAATTCTTGTAATACTTCAAAAAAAAAAAAAAAAAGGACAATTTTATATTTTTGCAAGCCATGTTCTCAAAAAAGAAATTCTATCATAGCCCAGTTAGTTTTGAATTTTTCAAATTTCATTTGGTTAAAAGACCGCTAAACAGTAATTTATATAATTAGAGGTAATAATTACGTAATAAATGTGATATATTTATAAAATAATGGAGGTGGATGATATCTATCCCCGCCCTATTTCAATATAATGGTATCCCTTCTGATCTTAAATGGAGTGGATTTGTGTGAATATTTGTATTTTGGATAATTTTACCATCCCCACAAATAACGTGAGACAACCCGAAATTTATTGTGCCCGAAGCATGATCATGCTCACATTTTAAGTGGCAGTGTTAGCACCCTAATAAAATGGTCATGCTCACATGCTTGATAGTTAAATTTTATTAACACACTAAAATTGTGCACGGTGCGTTGAATGTGATTAGTCATTAGATAAAACATGCTCTTTAACTTCTATTCCATTTTTTTTTTTCTTAAATCACAATCAAACAAAATTTAAATGTACCTTTTCTATATAACTGTGCTATGAAAGCAATATCACACTTTATACAATAAAAGTGTATGAATTGAAAATTAGAATAAATGCAAAGTTTAGGGATTTGCAATCTCACCAAAATGAGATATTGGGGTGAATTAAACCGAACTTTGCATTTTTCTTATGAATAAAATTATTGAGTGAAATAGGTTTAGTTGATGCCACATGAGGCGTCGTCTACATGTTTTCATAATTTTATTGTTAGCCTTTATGCCGTAAACATGATAATATCTGATGGGTTCTTTATCGAAACAAATCATCTGTTGTCTTATTATGGGATCTGGGTCTCAATGTTTCTTGCAATTTTCTAGTTGTCTTATTATGGGATCTGGGTCTCAATGGTTCTTGCAATTTTCTATTGGAGTGTACAGTGCGCTGCCGGTGTATAAAAGGCATTAAAAGCTCTCTGTGAGATTAGCTTAGATTTTCATACAATTTCTATTACACAGAAATACATATATAATTATGGAATTCTGAAGGGCACAAACTCGATTGTTGACAAACTATGTAACATTGAAATTTTGAAGGGCACCAATGCACCATGACCTGAATATAATGCGTTAGTTAAAATTTCATTTAATGGGGTCTTGGTTGAAAATACTAAATTTTAAAAATATAAATAATAATAGTAATAACAAAATTAATAATATTATTAAAAAATAAAATAATAATAAAAGTAAGTATCGTAACACTACTTATCACAACTTCTAAATTCAAAATGTAAACTTTGCAAAAAAAATATATATATATATATATATATATCAATAACACAATAAAAACAATCAATAAAAACCCACAAAGCATAACTAATTTCAAATTAAAGTAATAGCTAAAAAACACACTAAATATTGATCATAATTTACCAAAAGTATTATATATGGTAATTAACAATCATCATTCACTAATTACCTCAAAAAATAAAAGTTCAATACAAGAGTATAAAATAAAATGCAATACTACAAAATTAAAATGACACAAATTAAATGGGATATGTAGATAGAGACATTTCATTCACAAATTCTACAAGTAAAATAAATCCAAATAATATAATCGGTTTTTAGTCTCAGTTATTTTTTTTTTATTTTTTTTGTGACTAGGATGTTCGACATGATGAAGGCATGGGGCTGCTCATTTCTAATAGTAAAAGTGTAAACAAAAAAAATAGGAAAAAATATATTTAATATTGATATTGAACTTGGTTGATAATCTTGTTGTTAAAATGTTACGGGTTTTGTGTTTTATTTGTAATTGTTTTTTTAAAGATATATGTAGATACGATTAGTTATCATATGAGTTATTTCGACTACTAAGATATTAGGTTTAAATTATAAGCCCATTAAAAAAGTTTAGACTTTTTTTTAATATCAAAGTGATATAGAGATAGTACAATAGTCGATATATAAATATATCAATATATCATGAAGCATGTAGTACGTACAAATAATTCATAGACATAATTACCATATATTAGTCAAAAATCTATATATACATGAGTGTTGACTCTTTTATTACCAAAATCAAAAGTAGTAATTCAATTTTTTAACTCTACAAAACTATGGTCAAATATGAACTTTTAAGATTTTTTTTTTTTTTATTATTAATTTTTTTTGGCCCTCTGAGCATTTATTCCCTCCGCTCTTGAGTGGATGGATCATTTTTTACTTTATACAATTTAGTTTAGGGTGCCGATATTGACATCCATAAATATGATAAACACACCCATATTTTAATAAAAAATTTAATTACAAAAATATCTTAATAGGAATTTACCAATAATGACAAATCAGTTTAATTACAAATAGACTTAATAGCACTGTACCCCCTTGAATTATACACGAATTTGCAAATTGCCCCCTAAATATTTTTTTTCGGCGGTAAACCCCTCGAACTGTTGGAAATTGGCAATAATAGACGGAATAGGGACAGAACCCTTATTCCGTTTGATTTTTCTTGCACGTGCGCCTCACATGCATAAGTACAAAGGGTAGTTTTGTCTTTTCGTGAATACCATACGAGGGGCAACTTAATGTTTGAGATGATGGTGGAGAAGATGAGTGAATGTTTGAGAG
Source organism: Acer saccharum (assembly GCA_030490815.1). NCBI lineage: Eukaryota > Viridiplantae > Streptophyta > Magnoliopsida > Sapindales > Sapindaceae > Acer > Acer saccharum. The sequence goes on along the minus strand of CM059877.1, from coordinate 14,643,702 downwards.
ATTAGATTGAGTGAATGTTTGCTATTTATTTTTGAAAAAGAATGTTTGTTATTTTTAAAAATTACACTGGAAGCAATTTTTTTTAAAAAAATTGTTCTTTGTTTTTTGGCCACCATCCATATGATAGGTGGAAACAAAGAACAAATAAAAATAAATTAATGTCACATTAATTTATTTTTTAAAAATTTATTTCTATATTTTTAATAACGGAAAGACAAAACTGCCCTTTGTACTTATGCATGTGAGGTGCATGTGCAAGGAAAATCAAACGGAATAAGGGTTTCGTTCCTATTCCGTCAGTTTCTGCCAATTTCCAATAGTTCGAGGGGTTTACCGTAAAAAAAAAAAAAAACATTCAGGGGGCAGTTTGCGATTTCACGTACAATTCAGGGGGGTCCAGTGCTATTAAGTCTTAAAAATAAACCAAATACTATGTACACCAATTAATTACATAAATATCTTTAACTATATCACTTTATTTATTAAAAAAAAAAAAAAACTAAACCCTAATTTTATTTCAAGTATCAAAACCTTCCATTATCATATAACAAAGTAATGGAAAAAGAATTTCCAGAGGGCTCTAATCATACAGAGGTACTTATTTCTTTATTTTTATTTTTATTTTTTATGAACTTTATCAATAAAAAAAAGTAAGAAGTAATTTTTTTTAAAAAAAGATAGCAGTACATATCTCATTGTTAGAACAATGATCGAATTTTTTTGAATTCTCAACAGAGCTTGAACAATGTTGGAGTCGAATGTACTATGGACTACAACAGTGAATTTACAAATTACGAGATATAAATAAATTGGGTGTCGGACACTACTCTCTCTAAGGCTAAAGTTTTCTTTTTTGCTTTCGTTCTTGTGCTACAATTGCAAACATCTTTGTATCTCACTCGGCTCTCTCTCTCAAGATTTCTTTTTGCTTTCACCATTGCGTCTTGCAATTCGGAAGATGAATTTAGTCAAAATCAGATAGGTTTGGGGTTTTAATCTGGATCAAGAACTATTATTGTTCGATCAATCCTTACGGCATCACAATTTGCTCTCCGTTAACACTAAATTTCCTTACAGCGTCACAATGTTTTCGAGCCTAGAGAACTTAAGAATTTATAATTTATGAAATTGGGTGTGTTAATAACTTAAGAGAATTTATAAATAAATTGTATTAAAATGAAAACATTCATTTAAATAAGGGTACTATTGGCATTAAGATGGATGTTTATAGTAATGTTTTAATTTTAAATTTTAGACATGGGTATACTTATAAATATGGGTGTGCTTATTATTTTTATGGATGTCAATATCAGGGCTGGTCCTGACGTATTAGAGGCCCGAGGCGAAAATTCTGAAAAGGGCCCCTTTATTCATAATTTTTTTTTTTTTTTTTTAATACAAAGAGCAACCTAAACCTATATTTTTACATGACTTCGTTTAATTCTAACAATATGTGATTCCAAGTATGTTTTCAAATAATTCATAGTCATAATTACCATATATTAGTCAAAAATCTATATATACATGAGTGTTGACTCTTTTATTACCAAAATCAAAAGTAGTAATTCAATTTTTTAACTCTACAAAACTATGGTCAAATTAAAGTAATAGCTTAAAAACACACTAAATATTGATCATAATTTACCAAAAGTATTATATATGGTAATTAACAATCATCATTCACTAATTACCTCAAAAAAATAAAAGTTCAATACAAGAGTATAAAATAAAATGCAATACTACAAAATTAAAATGACACAAATTAAATGGGATATGTAGATAGAGACATTTCATTCACAAATTCTACAAGTAAAATAAATCCAAATAATATAATCGGTTTTTAGTCTCAGTTATTTTTTTTTTTTTAATTTTTTTGTGACTAGGATGTTCGACATGATGAAGGCATGGGGCTGCTCATTTCTAATAGTAAAAGTGTAAACAAAAAAATAGGAAAAAAAAATATGTAATATTGATATTGAACTTGGTTGATAATCTTGTTGTTAAAATGTTACGGGTTTTGTGTTTTATTTGTAATTGTTTTTTTAAAGATAAATGTAGATACGATTAGTTATCATGTGAGTTATTTCGACTACTAAGATATCAGGTTTAAATTATAAGCCCGTTAAAAAAGTTTAGACTTTTTTTTAATATCAAAGTGATATAGAGATAGTACAATAGTCGATATATAAATATATCAATATATCATGAAGCATGTAGTACGTACAAATAATTCATAGACATAATTACCATATATTAGTCAAAAATCTATATATACATGAGTGTTGACTCTTTTATTACCAAAATCAAAAGTAGTAATTCAATTTTTTAACTCTACAAAACTATGGTCAAATATGAACTTTTAAGATTTTTTTTTTTTTTTTTTTAATTTTTTTTGGCCCTCTGAGCATTTATTCCCTCCGCTCTTGAGTGGATGGATCATTTTTTACTTTATACAATTTAGTTTAGGGTGCCGATATTGACATCCATAAATATGATAAACACACCCATATTTTAATAAAAAATTTAATTACAAAAATATCTCAATATGAATTTACCAATAATGACAAATCAGTTTAATTAAAAATAGACTTAATAGCACTGTACCCCCTTGAATTATACACGAATTTGCAAATTGCCCCCTAAATGTTTTTTTTTCGACGGTAAACCCCTTGAACTGTTGGAAATTGGCAATAATAGACGGAATAGGGACATAACCCTTATTCCGTTTGATTTTTCTTGCACGTGCGCCTCATATGCATAAGTACAAAGGGTAGTTTTGTCTTTTCGTGAATACCATACGAGGGGCAACTTGAAAATTGTGATATTTTTTTCCTTTTCTTACAAAATTTGCTAGAAATTGGAATAAAACAAAAAAATTATTTAAAAAATTAAATTTAACTATTATAAATTTGGATCAATATCCCAATCTAATTAAATTTTTATTATAAATTTATTTTAATAATTAAATGATATGTATCTCTCACATTCAACTCTCAAATGCAGATCTTAACAAAATTAAATTTTTAAAAAAATCTGGATCCAAATTTTATGTTTAATCATATTTTTTAAGCCTTTTTTCTCTCTCTCTCTCTCTCTCTCTCTCTCTCTCTGGTTCCCTTGTTCATTTGAAGATCCAAAGGTTTTCATTTGAAGATCCAAAGATTTTCAAATCAGTTGCTACTTGCTAATCTCTCCCAAACATCCACAAACCAAAAACACCACAAAACCAAAATCAACAACACCCATCTCAATAATAATAAACCCAGAATCATTCATCAACACCACCACAATCATTTGTCAACTACACCACAAAACCCAAAACCTATAACCTCAAAATCAACACCTATCTCCAGAAACACCATCTCCAGAAAACAAACAACACGAACCAGCCACCAATAAATTGAACAACATATTTAAAAAAAAAAAATAAAAAATGAACAAACAACATATATCCAACCTTCCAAAAGAGATCGAGAGAAGAAATAGATGAGAGAGAGAGAGGGACAGGATCTAAATCTCCTCCCAAAGGTGTGGGTTAAGGTGGTGGCGGTGGTTAGAAGGCGGCGGCGGTGGCTCGAAATCGCCGTCGAATGAGAGATCGAGAGAGTGAGAGATGGGAGAGAGGTGGTCGTGAGAGAGAGAGAGAGAGAGAGAGAGAGAGAGAGAGAGAGAGAGAGAGAGAGAGAGAGAGAGAGACGGTGGTGAGAGAGAAGCGGTGGTGAGAGAATGTTGGGAGAGAGAGAGACGGTGGTGAGATTGTATGGATTTCGGTGGAGGCTAGGGTTTGGGTGGAGATGATGGTGGAGAAGATGAGTGAATGTTTGAGAGATTAGATTGAGTGAATGTTTGTTATTTATTTTTGAAAAAGAATGTTTGTTATTTTTAAAAATTACACTGGAAGCAATTTTTTTTAAAAAAATTGTTCTTTGTTTTTTGGCCACCATCCATATGACAGGTGGAAACAAAGAACAATAAAAATAAATTAATGTCACATTAATTTATTTTTTCAAAATTTATTTCTATATTTTTAATAACGGAAAGACAAAACTGCCCTTTGTACTTATGCACGTGAGGTGCATGTGCAAGGAAAATCAAACGGAATAAGGGTTTCGTTCCTATTCCGTCAGTTTCTGCCAATTTCCAACAGTTCGAGGGGTTTACCGTTAAAAAAAAAAAACATTCAGGGGGCAGTTTGCGATTTCACGTACAATTTAGGGGGGTCCAGTGCTATTAAGTCTTAAAAATAAACCACATACTATGTACAACCAATTAATTACATAAATATCTTTAACTTTATCACTTTATTTATTAAAAAAAAAAAAACTAAACCCTAATTTTATTTCAAGTATCAAAACCTTCCATTATCATATAACAAAGTAATGGAAAAATAATTTTCAGAGGGCTCTAATCATACAGAGGTACTTATTTCTTTATTTTAATTTTTTATGAACTCTATCAATAAAAAAAAGTAAGAAGTAATTTTTTTTTTTAAAAAGATAGCAGTACATATCTCATTGTTAGAACAATGATCGAATTTTTGTGAATTCTCAACAGAGCTTGAACAATGTTGGAGTCGAATGTACTATGGACTACAACAGTGAATTTACAAATTACGAGATATAAATAAATTGGGTGTCGGACACTACTCTCTCTAAGACTAAAGTTTTCTTTTTTGCTTTCGTTCTTGTGCTACGATTGCAAACATCTTTGTATCTCACTCTGCTCTCTCTCTCAAGATTTCTTTTTGCTTTCGCCATTGCGTCTTGCAATTCGGAAGATGAATTTAGTCAAAATCAGATAGGTTTGGGGTTTTAATCTGGATCAAGAACTATTATTGTTCGATCAATCCTTACGGCATCACAATTTGCTCTCCGTTAACACTAAATTTCCTTACGGCGTCACAATGTTTTCGAGCCTAGAGAACTTAAGAATTTATAATTTATGAAATTGAGTGTGTTAATAACTTAAGAGAGTTTATAAATAAATTGTATTAAAATGAAAACATTCATTTAAATAAGGGTACTATTGGCATTAAGATGGATGTTTATAGTAATGTTTTAATTTTAAATTTTAGACATGGGTGTACTTATAAATATGGGTGTGCTTATCATATTTAAGGATGTCAATATCAGGGTTGGTCCTAACGTATTAGAGGCCCAAGGCGAAAATTCTGAAAAGAGCCCCTTTATTCATAATTTTTTTTTTAATACAAAGAGCAACCTAAACCTATATTTTTACATGACTTCGTTTAATTCTTCTACATAACTTGGTTTAGTTTGCTGTGAACAACCTAAACCTATATTTTTAACAAAAAGTTTATCTAAGGCTCCTTTTTGAGATTCAACCAATTCTTTTATTCTCAGTCTCTGTTTCTTTTTTTTACTACCAGATTTGTGTTTTTTAAGAAACATGTTTAACAAAAATGAATAAAACCTTAAAAACCAAAGTACCGTATCAAACAAAGTTAATAAAACACAAAAATGAAACAATAGAACTTGTTGAATGCAGAATGCCAATTCGAAGAATCAAAGTCCTCAAAGAGTCAAAGCTCAAAGTGCAATGTCCAAATCCAATTTGCTTCTCCTGCAAAGTGCAAAATAAAATCATGATTAAAACATACTTCCAATTAAAAAATGAACAATTGTTAATAGACAATTAAAAAATGAACACTACCAAATGAAATACTTCAACCGAAAGGTAAAACAAGAAACTAAGAAAGCAAATCCTTTTAATAGAAACTAAATTTGATCCACAAAGAAACGAAAACATAGAAAAATTAGCTCAGTAGCTTACCTTACATCATTGTGATAAGATCACCATAATTGCGTATCAGAAAAATGAAGTAAAAATCGATCCTCCGAACAGCTGAACAGGCGAACAGTCCAGCAGTAAAGTGAGTCTTGAATCATAACGTAAACAGAAAAGTGAGTACACTCTTGAATCTTGATGAGTCTTGAACAAATTAGTGATTATTCAACAATATTTTGGTAGCAAAAAGAAACAGTGAAACACTTATATATCTAAGTGTGAGAGTATCTTAGCTGAGTTAACGGAAGAAAATCTATTGAAAGATGACTTCTGATTTATTAAAAAAATTAATTTTTTTACATAGACAAGACTCAATGCAAAAACTAGCAGAGAAGAAAAAACAGCCTAGAGGCTAGAGTGGTTGCTTGTCACTTGTCACTTGTCAGCCTCCATCAAAGAATTGATATAAATATATTTTTTATAGGCCTATCACAATTTTTTTAAATATATTTTATACATATAATTTTAAAAAATAAATTGGGCCCTTTAACATTTTTTTTGACAACGAATTGGGCCCTTTAACTTTTTTTTTTTTTTTTTTTTTTTGTAACAACAAATTGAGCCCTTTAACTTATGTACCTAAAACACATAACTACATAGACTTTAATAAAAAAAATTGGGGGCCCAGGGCGGTTGCACTTGGTGCACCACTCCAGGGCCGGCCCTGGTCAATATCCGCACCCTTTAGTTTAATGTATGCAATAATTAATAATTTATTTAGATGATGTTATTGTTCCGTAAGCTGTTTTAGTTTTTAATGAATTTTTTCTTTCAAAAATATAATGATAAATATATAAGGTGTCTGCTAGTTATTCCAACGGTGTGCATTGTATATAATAGAATTATGGTTGCTTAGGCGTCTCTGTGAGCTAACAGCCTTTAAGAGCTTAAACAAACTTTCCCTCCATAAACAAAGGCCGAGATCCTCTACCGTTGTTTATCAAATTCTCAGCCTTTGATAATCCGTGTACTCCTTAAATTAGCTAATGAAGATGGACCAGCTTGCTCTCATGTGACCAATATCTGGGTAAAACGGTAGTTGTCGCCACAAACACAGCTTGTTAATACTATTACCACAATAGAAAAGATCATGGCAGTTGAATGAAGTGAAAAAAAAAAACCATAGAAAAATTGGAAAAAAATAAATAAATAGGTGTGGGGCTGCTTATCCCGATGTGCAAATTTGATAATGAAGAATCTATCCTAGAGAGATTATAGAAGGAGAAGGCAGCAACTGTCGATGATGTAGACAAGAGAATTGTGGAAGACAAATCCATTCGAGAGTTGGGCGAACGATCTGGAAATGAATTTGGGAAGGTTGGAGATTGGTTTAAGAGTTGCTAAGGTTGCATATATTAATATAAATATGATTGTGCTACTCATGCTCATGTAAAAATAAAGCAATTTTAGTGTTATTATCTATAACTATGTTATGAAAGCAATAGCTCAATTCATTCATTAATATGAATTGCAAATTAGAAATAAATGTAAGATTCAGGGATTTGCAATCTCACCGAAATGGATTTAAGGTCATCACTTTTAGCTGTTCGCTGCCTTGATTATAGTTGATCTTATACATTACCCTTTCTTGTTGTGCCTTGTGTTGATACAATCTAGAACATTTTGATGAACTTATTGATATATGATAGGTAACATCAATTAACCCTAGCTAAGTAACATCAATTGGCTACTAAGTTCAGCGGTAAATCAGTTGGAATTGTTGGGCTGGGCAGGATTGGATCAGCTATTGCAAAGAGAGCTGAAGCTTTTCGTTGCCCTATTAGTTACCACTTCAGATCTCAGAAGCCACGTACCGATTACAAATACTACTCAAACATTATAGACTTAACCACCAATTGCCAAATCCTCATTGTAGCATGTGCTTTGACACAAGAAACTCACCATATTATCAATCACAAAGTCATTGATGCACTATGTCCAAATGGCATACTCATCAACATCGGACAGGGTGCCCATGTAGATGAACCTGAGCTTGTGTCTGCATTGCTCGAAGGCCGATTGGCTGGTGCTGGGCTCGATGTGTACGAGAATGAGCCTAAGGTCCATGAACAATTGTTAAGACTTGACAATGTAGTCCTCTTGCCTCATGTAGGAAGTAACACTGAAGAAACTAGCAAGGCCATGGTAGACCTCGTGATTAGAAACCTGGAGGCACAATTTGGTAACAAACCCCTATTGACTCCGGTTTTATGATTTCGCAGAAGAACGTATGTGTAGTCCAAGTAAGAAACTTTTGAACTTACAATCCATTCTTTTACCCAATAACCAGTTGAATCATGGATATAATATGTTTGGATGCTCAAAAAAAAAAAAAAAAAAAAAATCCTACAATATCATAATCTTTTTGAGAAACATCTTTCCAACAAATACCTTAATGCCTTGCAGATCTGACAGAGAAACCTTTAAACCCTTATGGAGAATCTACAAACTTAGTTGTAAATTGTTCATTTAAATATATTCTCTCTAGATATGGCCAATTTGTTGACCAAACTCTATTGAAGTAGCTCCTTCCTAACGTCATAGTTGGTTCGTTGGGTTAAACACCATATATTTATTATTTAGAGATTCAACAACAATGGGTAAACTTAAGCATAAAAAACTACTTAAAAACCCTCATAATGCAATAGTGTCTTTGATGTAAGGCTAGCAAAGGGGTAGTAGTACCTTAAAATGTCAATTTTGATGGGTTTTTATCATTGATTATGGATTTTTCCTTAGCATTCTTATTACTTTCTTCGTCTTTTGAATATTGATATAATACCACTATAGTGTAGAATTCAAGTAACCGAGAATTTTGGACATGAGGTCAACATTTGTCTTTTATGTTACAACATTTGTTTGTTACTAATCCATAAGATTTCGGTCTACATAACTCTTAAATGTGTATATATCGTTACTATCACCAAATCGGTTTTTTACAAAAACCTAAGTTAAGTTGTGATACTTATGCAGTGTAAAAAACATACATTTGTCTCTTCTACACTGTTCGAAAAATATAATTCACTTTTAGAGTTTGGCAAATGATTTCATCTTGGGTATATTCGGTAAACTTTTCGCTCTTGTGTTAATCTTTTCTTTCCTTGTCTTGTAGAATGATACAACTTGGAGAATGTAATCCTTTAGCGTTTATTAAAGATGTGTTTAAGAGTGGAAATCAGTGGATTACACGGGAGAGCTTTAGGTTAAACCTATCATGAAAACTTCTTCTTATGATGAATGACAATGTCCATTATGTTAGAGAACCTAATAAATGTTATTTCCTCATTGATGTTGAACTCAAAACCAAAACAAGAAGACAAAATGATTCACAAGCAAAAGACATAAGTTACTCATTTTCTATATTTTCTTTTTGTTTTCTAGGTGAAGTAGATTATGTTATCATTGTTGCTTATGTTCTTTGTCACACTACAATGTCTTGTGGAAGTTACTTCATGTGATAGTAGTCTTTCTAGCACGCCCCTACTTTATCATCTCGACAGTTGTATTCTTACAATATCAAATCATAGAGTATGGTTATATGTACGTATATATTTTGGTTTGATTGTATGAGTATAGTGGAAAATTGTATTCATTGGTGGAGGGGATTAGTATGATTTTAAAATGTAAACTTTTTAGGATGTGCAATTTCATTAACATGAAAACTGTCTTTGTTATTGGGGGCTATAGCCTATACATATCATTCTGTGAACACCATCACAAGTCACAACAAACCATATTCATTTTTTATTTTATGAAATTTCAAGTATCTTGCAAATATAATGGTAATATATGTGTGTTGGGTTTTGGGGTAATAGTTGATATAGTCTTTCTCCTAAATCTACCAAGCATAAAATGAACTTTTTAATTTAAAAACCTAGGAAACACGGATACTCCATTTGGTGGATGTAACTCGTATCGAACTCATATCGAACTCATATCCAGTTTAGATACTCCCCGGATACTCCAGGATACGTATCCGATACGCCAAATGACTTATCCGTTGACCTTTTCATAAGTTTGACTAGAGGATACTTGGAGGATACTTGGGGATACTTGGGGGATACTTGGAGGATATGTTTGGGGCAATATTATAATTATTTTAGTATAAAACGGGGTCAAATTATAATTTCAAAATGTTAGGAGTCAAAATGAAATTGTAAGGAAATTTTGGTTTTGATTCCATTGACATGGAGAATACTGAGATACTTGAGATTGCAAACCTTTCTCTTGATGAACCAGAGTTGGAGGCCCAATTATTTAGATCCTTTAATAATATGAATGATGATAATGAAGTTAATTAGGAATTTAAAATATGTTTATGAGTTTTTTTATGTAGTATTTGGATTTTGTAATATGTTATGACTTATGTGACGTATGTTTTATTTGAATTTTGTAATGTGTTCGACTTATGTGGCATGTTTTATTTGGATCCTGTAATATGTTACATTATTATGACTTATGTAGTTATGTGACATGTTTTATTTGGATTCTGAATATGTTTTTATTTTGAATGAATTATTAAATATGTTTTCATATATTATTATTATTTTTAAAATATAAATATATATTATTATTTTAATTAACGTATCCTGCCGTATCCGTATCCTAGTTTTTAAAGATTTACTGTATCCCTGTATCGTGCCGTATCGTATCCATATCCGTGCTACATAGTTAAAAACTAATTAACTTGACATGAGAAAGAAATTAATCTTCATCTTTATCTCTCTCGATAATGAAGAACGATTCATTTTTTCATTTTTGAAACTATATTAATATAAATATGATTGTGCTATTCTTGTTAGGTAACTCAGGTAAAAATAAAACAATTTAGTTCTTTAATTATTTCTAAATATCTATTTTTCTTATTTACTTTTTGCATATCATTTTATTTATTTAATTCTTATAATTTCATAACCATATCAAAAATAATATGCTTATATGCATATTTTCATATATTCAGCTATTTTTTTTATGAGCTTTAAAACCATTTTATATGATATACACATTGTTTTTAAAGTATTTTATAAATTTCATTATTTAAAATTAAGGGTGTATTCAATTTAGACTTCAAAAGACTTTATAGACTTTATTAAGTGAATGACTCTTGTAGAGTTCATGGATTTTATTTAGTTCTATAGATTTTATAGAATTATAAAAAACTTTCAGTTTCATTTTAAAAGACTTCCATAGACATTGTACATCAATAGACTTTCATCGACTTCTAAATATAATATATATTTTGTTATAACAAAATTATATTTCTCATGTCAATAAAAATATTTTCTCAAAAGAATAAAAAAAACAAAATCATTGTCAATATCTATTTAAAAAAAAATTTAAAAAAAAAAAAATGAACGAAAGCATTCATGCATATATACATTATGTTGAATTTTTTTATTTGTTTTTCATTATTATATTTTGCATCATAATGATAATTATGCACCTAAAACTTTCATAATCAGTTAAAGTTAAAATATGTATTTAAAATATAATTAAATTGGTTAAATTTTCTTTTAGTTTAGTCATTTACATGCCTATGCACAATTATGGCATTAAAAAGGTTAAATGTAAGTACTAGAATTAAGTGGTTTAAGTTTGTTGTTTTTTTTTTTTTTTTTTTTCTTTTTTTAAACTTAAATCTTAAATTAAGCTAAAAACATGTTAAATGAGAAAAAGTTAATTTTTTTTTTATCTTTACTTGTCAATTAAATTAAGTCCTGACTAACAAATTGACATCAATTTATTAAAATAACCTCATACAATTATTATTACCTAAAATACCTCTATTCACAAAAACAAAACAAAAAAGCAAAAAAAAAAAGAAAGTATAATTTCACCAAATCCTAAATTGGAGGACCAATAGGAGGAGGCAACGCCTCACTGGGATACTATCAGAGGAGGTCGGCCGGCCTCCTCTCGATTGTGGGGAGGACCTCCTCCCCTTCGTTTTATTGGGAAGAGACTACCGGCCTCCTCCAAATTTGGTGACACTTTTGTATGTTCTTATATAAGGATTTGGATTATACTAAACTGATCTTTGTCCTTATCTAAAACACTTAAAGAATGAAAGTGAAATAAATAAAAATAAATAAATCTAAGTCATTGATTAGCTCAGCAGAGGATCCGATTTCCTTATATAAACGTTGTCTTATTTTAATTATGAATGTTGATAATTATAATTATTAATCTTAATATCTTGTTTGAATGACATACTCCCATGCCCTTTTCAAAATATGACCACTAGTGAAATCATTTAATCTCACATGAAATTCCCCATTGCAGGGGTTTATTTATAATTCAGTAATGTAATTCCTTTTGGAGAAAGAATTCACCCCATCATGTTACACTCTGAAAAGCACAGATGAAGTACATAGATGAACTTTGAGTATTAAACTGTTAAATTTTAACAATCAACTTAGTGAGGTTCATTTCCAACCCTCAGAGCAGAAAATTTGATATATAAATTTCAGCATTTGTATGATCAAAACAATTAGCAGGAAATATAGACCAAATAGAATATCAGAATCAATTGTTGTTCGCTCCTCAAGCAGACAAAAATGTCCAAGCGAGCAAGTGAAGACAATTGTTGAGGATGCCACTGTGAACTGTGCTGACAACAACATTGGGGCATAAGGCAAACCAAGCCGTGGGATGGTGTCTACACGTACTTCGAATTTGAAGATAATGCTAATGCCATCGTTTAAACCTTAAACTCGTGTCTATTGTTCTCTGCGTTGACCAGATCAATAATTTTCAAGGATCATGGTCTGCTCCTCCTCTGCATCTTTTAATTGGGTCCAGAGTTCAGATATCTTCAACTCCATTTCTTGTTTCAGAGATTCATCCATGTCTTCTGATCCATGTATAGATATTGAAGATAACACCCCCAATTTGTTTACCTTCATTTCTACAGCGTCCACATCCTCCTCATATTGTTTATGCCCTGGTTTCAGAGTAGACCATGTTTAATCTGTCAATACCTTTGAATCAGGCAGACCATGATCCTGAAAATCATTTCCAAATGAAAGATCTCACTTAGGAATTTATCAAACAGTTCATCCATTTGGCTTTCATTGATCAACTTTTCCTTCTGTAAACACTCCCATCCATTGACCACCCTTCCAAGTTTTTGTTCTTCTTCAATTCTGTGTCTGCCATCTGCAGTAGATAAATGAACTTGTTGATGGCAACCGGTTTCTAAACTTCATGAAACTCAAGTGAAGATCTGAAGGTTCAGGTTCAAAACATTTCAAGCACTCGATCACTCTCTGACAGCATAATCATGAGATCAACAAGCAGGCGAGAGAGCTGAATCCCAAGCTTGACCTCTCGATCTTCTATGTCATAGGAACATTATGTAATGAACTTTAATTATCAAAACATGTGTGGCGTAAAAAAAATAATTGTAATTTGTCTTCATTTTCTAAGCATATCAAGCTTTTAATCCTAATGTTACTACCATTATATGTAGTAAGGAAGGAGAATTCTAAAACCCTACTGAAGTTGACCAAAATCGAAAAAACTTTGTGGTTCTAGAATTAGATAAAACCCTCTTGTCGTGTGTTAAAACCTACCATTAGCCGAAAACCCCGGTTTCACCTTATTTTGAAACCGTAAAGATGTTTTCTGATTTTGATCGCCTCATTGGGATTTCTGGAGTTCTCCTAAGAATGAATTTTTGGGAAAATTAAGGTGACTCTAGTCAATGCAATTTGTCTACTGGCTGAGCCTTTTCCTATCCAGAGCATATATTATTGGCCCAACATTTTCACTAGGTGCCTCTAGTTGAAACCTAAGCTGGCTCAGATGGTTTATTAAACGTCATATAAAATATACCTGAACTTTTTTGGCAAGATAATCAGTAGAAATCTGCAGTTGTCACGGAGATCAGAAACATTTCATACAGCAAAATCCCATATAAAGCTACCAATAATCCCCACAAGAACAATTGCCACTTCTGAAGTGGTGAAAACGGTTAGAATCTCTTACAACAATCTCACGTCCCACAATCTTCGCTATATGCTTAATGGCAGAATGGCAATCCCCACACACACGAAGATTTTTCATCACTGTTATTGTACTGCCCTCCGCTGTACTAATCAATGCAAATGCAATAGCAAGTCTCTCACTATGATAAGACAACATCTCTTCCTTCTGTTCATCCTCAACATCATGAAGAGAAAAACTTTGGTCAGGAGTATAGCCAAATTCCATCAACTTTCCTCTCAACCATTCTAGCTTTTGATATATCTTTTCGCTGAGTGGGTGCCACCTATCTCCAGAACGAAACTCGTGCCTCATTCCCCTTAAAGTAACCCAACTGCATCCTGGTTGTTTAACGATTCCCCCCTGTTTCATCTTCACCCTCATTCTTGAGACATCATTCCATTGCCCAGCTGAAGCATATAAATTGGACAGTAAAACATAAGCGGCACTACAATGAGGCTCTAAATCTAAAAGGCGTTGTGCTGCTCTTTCAGCCACGTCTAAATTAGAATGCATCCGACATGCACTAAGCAAGGCTAGCCATATCATAGAATTTGCTTCCATAGGCATATTTCTAATTAACTCTTCAGCTTCCTCTAACTTCCCACATCTACCCAAGATGTCTGCCATACAAGCATAGTGTTGAAGCGTCATGTCATTAGATCTGTATCTACTAATATACTCGAAAAAACATCTTCCTTTCTGCAACAACCCAGAATGGCTACAAGCAGAAAGCAAGCCAGTGAATGTGATTTCATCTGGATTGACCCCTACACGTATCATTTGGCTAAAGAGTGTCAAAGTCCACTGGCCACACCCATGTTGGGCACTTCCAACAATCATAGAGTTCCAAGACACGACATTTTTCTCACCAATTTTCCTAAATACAGCCAAAGCATCCTTCACATTTCCACACTCGCTATACATGACAATAAGAGAATTACCAACAAAGACATCATTTTCCAAACCTAACTTGATAGCCACCGTGTGAATCTCTTTACCCTGATCAACATCTTCCAAACCACAACATGAATTCAAAACGCTAGTAAATGTAGATTGATTTGGAAAAATACCCATGTTAATCATGCCAGCAAAAATCTTCAATGCATCTTCATGCTTATGATTCAAACCATTCCCTGTCAAAAGAGCCGTCCAAACCACCACACTGATATGCAAATTTTCATTAAAAACCTTGCATGCATCCTCTATTCGCTTGCAGTTAGCATAAAATGTTATAAGTGGAGCACATATAAACTCATCAAAACAACGCCCTATTCTAATGACACAACCATGAATTTGCATCCCTAGATATAAATCTAACACATTAGCACAAGCAGTCAACAGAGAAGAAAATGTGCTTGAAGTGGGCACTATACCAGAAGCCAACATCTTCTGGAAAAGAATCAAAGACTCATTAGACTTCCCATTGTTATCCATCCCACCGATCATAGTAGTCCACGAAATCACATTCCTACAAGGCATCTCCTCAAACAATCGTAAAGCATCATCAACTCTCCCGTTACAACAGTACCCATATAGCATCGAATTCCACGCTGCCATATCTCTCACAGGCATGTTAAAAAACAACCTCTCAGCCTTATCTACTGCACCGAATCGCAAATACCCATTAACCATCGTGGTCCAAGAAACAACATTCTTCTCAGGCATTTCATCGAAAAGCTTTGTAGCCATGGCAAAATCGCCACAATCTAAACAACCCTTTAGCATTGAATTCCAAGAAACCGTATCTCTAACAGGCATTTTATCAAATAGCTTCAATGCATCGTTAAGTCTATGGTTCTGTGCGTAACCTACGAACAATATAGTGTATAATTGAGCGCTAGGCGATGGGATATTTTCGAAAAGTGTCCGGGCTAGGTCCAATCTTTGGTTTCTGATGTGATTGTGGAGTGAAATTTTATAAGAGGAAATGCTTTGTTTGGAGTAATTCTTGAAACCCATCAAGTGTTTTGAGAGAAATTTGGGTGGGGACTTCAAGTTTTGAGATATGGCGCGAAATGTCGACATGGTTGCTTTTGTGATTTATCAGAGTAACGGTCACCAAGCTAGGGACGGGCGAGAGAGAAAGAGAGACTGCGAAATTCAAATGCCCCGCTTCGTCTGAATTGATATGGTCACTTGGGTTTCTTTTCCTCTTGCAAACGCAGCGTTTTGCTCTTATTGAGTTTTGACTTTTG